>CAJNSZ010002652.1:0-14412 GCA_905329745.1 Rotaria sp. Silwood2
TCTTGTGTGGGTGTGGGTGTGGGTGTGGGTGTGGGTGTGGGTGTGGGTGTGGGTGTGGGTGTGGGTGTGGGTGTGGGTGTGGGTGTGGTGTGGGTGTGGGTGTGGGTGTGGGTGTGGGTGTGGGTGTGGGTGTGGGTGTGGGGTATGGGTGACAGTTTGTATTGTCATTATCCACACCCTCACGCTCTGTAACGATACAACAGGTTTAAAAAACGTTACAAATCGTTCTGCCTATGGACCTTTTCAATGTATACCATCACCTCAAAGTTTTACAAGTTATCGCTTTCTTGTAACTACTAAAAGAAATATCAGTGTCTTTGTTGCTTACAGTGAAGTACAACTCTATGGCTGTTAAAGAACTTTCATAGCCAAACTTTCGATAAAACTTCATAACTATTTACAATAGTTACATAATCTTACATATAATTATATATATATATACTTGAAAAGTTCCACTTTTCCTAATTATGATTAATTTGTTCACAATTTCACTTTTCTGACATTTTTTTTTTTTTAATTTTGAATAAACGTAGAAAAAACAAGAATTTATGAAAGAATAAATTTAAGAAAACAATCAATTGAAATAAAATGATTCCAAAAAGATAATTGTTAATTTTCAATTAGTTTGTGTAATCGTGCATAATAACGATACCATTTTAGTATATTCGCATTTTCCATATCGTTTTTTACAGTATTTTTTACAAAAGAATCACACAGGTTTGTTATGTATTGTTTCCTTATATAAGTAATTCATTTATGAGATCTGATGAATCAGGTGTACATACTTATCTAAATCAGTGATGCACACATAAGCGTACTGTATGGATTAAACTGATTATTTTGATTAAGACTACTGTT
Source organism: Rotaria sp. Silwood2 (assembly GCA_905329745.1). Taxonomy (NCBI): domain Eukaryota; kingdom Metazoa; phylum Rotifera; class Eurotatoria; order Philodinida; family Philodinidae; genus Rotaria; species Rotaria sp. Silwood2. The sequence goes on from CAJNSZ010002652.1 coordinate 859, forward strand.
CATTTCTAGATGAATATGTGTTTGTGAAAATAGGTTCGAATTCTGACTATACATCCTGATCATTTTGACTTCATCATCTGCTTTTTTAATTTATGTCGTTGATGTGAAGTCTGTTTTATGGTAAGTTTTATAAATAGAACACTTGTATATTCATTTGTTACATGTTGACAAATGTTTTGCTTTTCATGAAATATATAATATTTTCACATCACGTTATTTTTTTAAGTTTTGATTGGTTCGATGAAAACAAAATTTTTATGCCAATAAATCACAGAAAATTATGCAACATATGAAAAAATATGGATTGTTTAGTTTGCCGAGATTAATTCTGCAACTGATTTGCGGCATGTATATCATCATTTTATTATCGATATTTGGATTCACTAATAGGAAACGAGATTCTGAATTCATTCAAATGTGACCAGATTGTCAATTTATAACCTGCAAATAAGATTTTCATAAATATAGATCAAGTGACTGAGCAAATAAACGTTGCTAAGCCAAATATCTCTAATAACATCAAAGAAATATTCCAAAAGTATTCGTTACTGGTCAGTAACATGATAGCCGAAAAGACAAAGTTTGTTTTTCTTCTAAAAGAATAAAGTGTGTGTGAGTAAGGGTGTGGGGTGTGGCTGTGGTTGTGGGTAGGAGCCTCCTCTTTATGTACATCCACATCCACACCCGACCACACCACACCCACACCTTCACACCCCACCCATACTCACACCCACACCCACACCCACCCTTCGCACATGTCAGTTACGGTACAGAAAGCGAAAACAATCAGGGAATTGTTCGAAATAATTCATGAATTTTAACCTTATATATTGGGTATATAGAGGTAATCTCTAGATTAGAATCATTTACTAATGTTTCGTTTCCATAGGACTTTATCTAAAGAGTTAACTGATGTTATACCATAGGATAGAGTATATGCAGGAAAATTTATCAAAAAGTTTTTGATCTAAAACTTTCTTGATAAGTAGATCGTATAATTCTAAAAATATTATAGATATTTCAGTCAAAATGATTACTTCCTTCTTGAAATATTCAACTTGTTCGATTGTTTCTAACATTTAATCAATTTTACAAACGTTGATTCTGTCAAGAAAGCAATAGTCTTTTCAACTGAAAGGTTTAGAACATTGTTGGAAATAGTGAGATATACATATGAATAAAAACTTCAGATAAAAAGATCTTTTGCTTAGATTACCTGCCAATATATCATCCTAAGATACAAATCTAGTAAAATTGTCGTAAGCTTGTAAGAAGAAATAAAGTCTAGAATCGTAATCAGATTATTCTAATCAAAAGATGCTCTCTATGTATGCTCAAAATTGATGAATCACATTGCATTATCTTTCATAAGTTGAATTGCTTCTAATGAAATGCAACTTTAAAGAAAAAAGTGTGATAAGCTATTTATTTATATGATTATACTAAAAAAATTTGATTTTATTCAATCAAAAAATAAAAGTTTAGGGGAAAACACTGTTAAATACTTCAAAATACTTTTCGACTTGATTTACATTGTTTTCATCAAACAAACATCTGTATTTTTCCTTTTTTTGTAAATATATCATTAAAATATTTGTATAGTACAATAATCTGTATTACTTTCTCTCTCTCTCTCATATATACCTTGAGCTTTCTTGAATCGATATACACTAGTCTCAATCTTGACTGATCGACTGAATATTCAGCTAATTGGGACTAGTGAATATCTAATTTTTATCTCATATTATTAATTATCAGAAACAAAAAGAACCTATAATCTTAATATTTAGAATGTATGATTATGGTTATATTAAGAAACTTTGATGTAACTGAAAGTACTTTTAAAGTAGCTCAAAGCAACTCAGAGTCGTTTAAAATTTTTTGAAAGTGATTCGAAGTAACCTAAATGAACTTTAAGTACAAAAGTACGCTGCTTTTTCTTTAGGATTAGTTCCTTGATTTGTGGATATTGTTTCTTGTAATTAAGTTATAAGTCATTTGTTAATAATTCTAAATTCTTTTTTGTTTTGTAAACTTGAATCAAAACACATTACTAAAACAACTAGTAGTAACCATGATTCATGTTTTGAATAAAAATGTCTTTTTTCTTTCGTTTTATTACCTAATACAGTCAGCATGTCTCTATGGAAAACAAAATTTGTTTTTTAAGCTGATAAAACCCGGATATTCTACAGCAAAAAATAACTGTTCGTTGTCAAAATGAATAATTACATGAGGAGCAAGTTTTCCTAATAATCACATAAAACAGAAAAGAAAAATTCATAAACTAACGTAATTTCTGATAGTATTATGTATATTGAGATCATATGTATTCTAACGCGTGCATAGGCGGCGGAGCGATTTCATTCTAGGGGGTACGCTCAACTTTTTAGCCAAACCAAGTCTGCCCATGTAAAAAAATAGGGTTGAAGTTAGATTAAAGTTGATTATAATCATAAGATTTTAGTTGCTTTTTAATCATTTTTTAGCTGATTTTAATAGAAAATAAGCGAAAAAAATTAAAAAATTTCATTGATTATTACTATTAGTTTCGATTTTAATTGATTTTTCTTTGTGATAAATGGAAACGTTTTCACACGATTATTTTCGGTTTGCATCAATTAGACTCGAGCGGTTTATGCAGTTTAATCGATTATAATCAGAGCTAATCGTATAATCCATGAAATTTTGATTTTTTTTTCGATTATTTTTAATTAAAATTCTTTAAAAAATGATGATAAATGAACTAAAACCGCATGATTATAATCAATTTTGAATCCATTTCAATCTGATTTCAGGCCTAAATTTTTGTACATGGATGCGAACGGGTTGAAAAGTGGTTGTATTCCTTTTTTTATAATGATGAGCGTTATAGATTTTCTTGCTAGATTTTAATTTTTTTATAAACGTGATAACTATTTAATGCATTATTGCTTCCAGGCACAACAGAACCTAACGAAGTAGCTGAGAAATGCAGTTTTAAAAAGCAATAGAAAAATAGTCTAGGATGAAATAAAACTAGTCAGCAGCAAAAAGAAGTTTTCCTATCCTGATTCTTTGAAAGAAAATAAGAACAGATGCTTGATCAAGCTGATGACGAGCTTATTGTTAGTTCTAACAATGACATTTCTGTGCATAATTATGGTTCACCTTTAGAATCATTGGAACTGTTCGATAAAATTTCAACAGAAGATAGATTTTCATCAAAACTATTCTTGGACTATTATTTCGAAAGAATGATCTATTCTGATTTTGTTTAGCTGATATCGGTATACGAAAGGAGTTATGTTATTCAATCTAAAATTCTAAAATTATTTTAAATAGAGGTTCGCAAAAAACAATTCAACTGTCTTATATTGTGAACCAAGAATTCGATGTCAACGAAATCCAGTTAATATTTCATTAAGCACGAGTTAGCAGTAGCAAAAATATGGATTGACCTACTAAAAATACGTCATCTATTAGAAGAATATGAAAAAAAAACAATAATAGAAAATTTTTATACTTAATCGAGCCTACACAAGCCTTGATCTGTCTTTGTTTAAGCCTATCCAAGCCTATTCTCTGTCCTTGTTCGAGCCTACCCAAGTCTAATGGGTCCGCCGTCTATGAACGCGTGTAAATGCATGAAATAAGAATATCATGATTATTAAGGACTCGGGGAATCAATAATATAATTCTTTAAGATTTTGATATGTATGGATCGGTTATTGTTATAAAGATCTACTTTACAGTAAGTCAAATGGAACTGAGAAAATATCATATAACTATATTAGATATGATTAGGTCATTCTTATTTATTGTACAACTAAAATTTAATTCTAAAAAGTTGTTAGTTCAGAAACTTTTTTGCCATTGTTATACATATCGATACGGTAATTTGATGTTTTTAAGATTAAATTATATGCAAACTCATGCAAATATTATATTGTTCTCTCAATTCAATTTCAAATAATTAAATAGTTTCGTATATCATCTATCGATGGGAAGTTTTAATAACTGATCAATAGTGATCTTCTAGACAGGACTCATGGCCTGTGACAATAACACATCGGTCCGACTTTTTCAGGCTAAGACCCAGAGCTTGTTCTTCTACTATAGCAGGCCTGATCTGAATATAAAATAAGCCTGATGAGCTTCATTTCTGTATTTATGATAAAAATCAAGTGTAAATAATATGGTGAATAAGAGTGCTTTTTTTCTATTGTTTTATATAAACTGTAAGTTTTTAATGGAATAAAACCAATAAGAATAAAAGTAAAACTATGTTGAATCTATTATATGTGTTTGATTGAATGAACACTGGTGTAGGATGTGAATGAAAGGCATTATGAAGGTAGGGGAAGAGAATTGGTACGGTTTTCGTTGTGTTGACCATGAAGTAATACCAATATCCGCACATTTGTGTAGAAAAAGTGGAGGTAAGATCTTGAAATGCATCTTTCACAATTTCCTCATCATCGGAAAGAACTTATTTACGGTGATGAAACCAAATAATTGTGCAGTATCCATAGATTCTTACGAGTATCGAATATTATCTCGACCAGTTAGAACTTGAACCTATGACTGATTATATTTAAGCTTTTCTGAAAATAATATAACTAGTTCTATTTTACACTACAAAAATTCTATTTACAAAGATACAAAACTCGCGTGTCCAAAGTATATTAAAGAATTGATCTAAAAATGATAGCCTTTTGTTATGTTGAAAGAGTACCCAGATATTGATAAAGTCATAGAGAAGATGTATATGAAACGATTCCAAGCCATTTGTACAATTCGAACAAAAAAAATGGCTAAGCTTATATCTTGCAGAATTTTCAATAAAATTTCAACAATTTTATCAGAAAATATCCTTCACAGATGTGACTAGTTTGGCTGCTAAAATCAGCCCTCTAGCTATTATCTGTCACTGGAAAGCGCGAAAATGATGTCGATTTTTCACTTAAATTTCACATGGGCATGTCCAATGGCGATAAATTAAGCTGATTTTTTTTCTGTTGAGAAGGCGTTTTAAAAACTCATTTTAACTCATTAGTATCTCCGTAAGATTCGCTAGAAAATGTGCTATTTGATTTAGCCAAGTTGCTGTTATTTAGGTTGTACCTGCTCGAAGTATTCGTGGTCACAGATTTGGTAAAAAATGTCCCGTCACGCAGTCAACCGTTTTTTTCGGAATGAAAATTTGAATGAAGCCCTACTCAATTATAGCCGAAAGGTAGAGCGAAGAAAAGAAAACAAGATGCGATTTGAAAGAAATCTATAATATTTTTTATTAGATCAAAAATAAAAAAGTTCAGATCTGAAAACGCGCCTTCCTCGCTAAATGTCCCGTCACGTTTTTTTTTGTTTTTTATGTATCTCAAGTTCTACTATATCATAATCAAAATAATTTTCAGCCAAAATAGACCGCTAAATATAGAATGGATACTCCGAATTTCAACTCTTAATTCTTTATTGTTTCGGAGAAAATTGCAAAATACTGATTAAATGTCCCGTCACGTTTTTTTTGACAGTAAAACCGATGTTTTTCACCAAAACAGAAAGAAACCTAGATGTATCGTATATGAATCGAAAGCTAATTGAAAAGCTTATATAACCAGACGTGCAAAACCTTGGCAAGCGACGAAGACGAGTTTTCTCATGTTAAAATAAGTTTTCTTACGTTCTTTATCCGTGGATCGAACAAAAACCATATTTCTTAAGAAAAAAATGACCGAACCTTTTGGAAAAAAACAAAGTGCCAAAAAAAATCATGTCATTTTTGAAAGATCAGACCTCGAGCTATCTTCCTCTGCATTTATCTGGATTTTCATGCTTTTCACCAAAAATCGACTTTTCTCAGGGGGTAGGTTTTTTTTAAATTTTTCGTAATTTCGGCTATCCTTGATGGTGGTAGTGAGACAACTGTCGGTTTCCTTTATTCCTTTAGTAGTACTATTTATCTCAATACGCAAAATCATTCCAGTGAAAAATGAAAATTTCAAAAAAAAACTGAAGCCAAACTGTACAAATGGCTTGCAATCGTCTCATATATGTGAAGAAAAGAAAAAAATTAATACAACCCTATTTAACTAATAAATGGAAGCAAAAGTAGAGTAACGAAAAAAACAAAAGGATTACAGTAAAATTAAAATTGTGATGAATAAATTCTTCTTCATTTGCACTGACATTTGATAAACTTATTTTGAATACATCGAACTTGACTGATAATCATTCATTATTTATTTAAACACTCATGATACATACTTTTCGTGTAAAGGGAGCGGCTATCGTATATATCTTTATTTTTCTCTTTTATTTATTTACTTTTACGCAAAGATATCACGAGTTTAACTCGAGGATGTGTCGCATATTATTTAAACTTGAAAACGCTGTTCTCTATTTTATTTATGTAATCTTGTCATAAAGCATTTGAGTACCTTTTTCTTTTGTTAAACGGAGAAAGTTTTTTATTTGACTTATTCAACTCATCAATTCTCGTTATGTCAGTTAAATTTTAACAAAAAATTAGTCTTCTTTCGATTGAAATTAATGTTGAATTCATATTTTTAAAAACATTTTTCAGTTTAGTTAACAATGACTGAATCCAGACAAGATATTATTGATCATTTTCAAGTAAGAATTTATTTTAAATTAAATATTTTTATTTATCATATTTATTTATAGTCCATCACAAATTGGTTAAGTAATGATGAAGTAGTCAATCATCTCGATCGACATAATTGGAACTTGAACGTAAGTGATTCATTTATTTTTCTTTAAAAAATATATAAGTAGATAATGATAAAAAGACAGATAAATAAGGAATATAGACAATAAGTCAGGATGATCATTTCGATCACTGCAATCTATACATTACATTAAGTTTCATCGTTTTGTACCGTAACTGGTTAGTGTGTTTTAAGAGTATACGGAAAATGACGTCGACTTGCGACATTTTCTTGACCATCGAAAATAAATAAATATACAGAAAAATATTTTATTTTATTTTTTCTAAATGTCAATAATTATGATAAGATTGAGGATTAATTCAAATTGTTAACAGAAAACCCTAAACAGCCAAATGTCCATTCTAAACAACATTGCCGTAATTACTATTGTAGACCTAATAAAACTTTATATGTAAAAAACAGTATAAATTTAGACTAAGATGGTCTTATAAAGCATAAAGTAAAAATCAAATCCCTCTTACGCGGTTTATAGTTTTTAAAAGCCATATATGTTTTTTTAAACTCATTTTTTTACTCTAAAAGCTTTATTTAATGAAACAATTCAGTAATATTTTAAAGAACCTACTGATATATTACGACTTCATAAAGATAATGTTCCTTGAAAGAGACATTCAGTCACAATGGCATGAAATATTCTGTCAATCCATGAAGAACAGAAAAGCTATTTGAAGTAATACGTAGGTAGATTCTTGACTATTCTGAATCCTTCTAAGGATTATCGCAAAGTGAAACCTGAGAACGGCCGTAGGTACGTACTCTCGATCGTCAATAATCTCTTTCTGCCTATCGCAGTGTAACTGATTTCACGCCCATTCTGAGTCTTTCATCGGTGAGATGCGACTAATAGCAAAATCACGAGATAATTCTTATGTCCTCCATAAGATTGATTTCGCAACACTTATTTAGGCTCACTGGACAGTGTTATAATGAACCAAAAAAGTACAGAAGTGTTAAAAAATTGTTTAGATCAAAAAGAGTTATTCGTATTTTTATTGAAACTGTTTACTTTTCTTTGTTTATATTAGAATGCTATACATGATTTTATTATGGAAAGCAGTAAGTTTGAATCCTTTGATGTATACTATTTATCCCCATTTATTGTTTATTTTTATGTATTAGATTTTCATAAGAACTCTAGTTTGGATCAATTAATAATATTATGTTTATTTACTAATAATCACATGAAAAAAGAATTCAGATGGGAATTACCGATTGAAAACAATCAAATTCATAATCAAATTAGAAGATCTGGATCAGATCTCGATATAAATCCAGCCACTAATGAACATGATCATGAGCAAGTGAGTAGAAAATATGAAAACATTACTTTCAGCTTTATGAAATGTAGTATCTGATGAAAATATTGCATAATAGAGAGATCAAGATGATAGACTGATCTTCTTTAAATTCATTTATTTCTATTAGAAAAGTTTTACTGAAAACATTTGAATTGATTTGAACGAAAGGTTAAAATATGTTCAGCATATCGATGCTAATATTTGAATTTCAATAAAATCGAAATTCAACATAAACAAGACAAATCAGTCATTAATCGAATTCTTTTCTGTTGAAGTTTTTGAAATTTTAACCCAAAAACGTATATATTCCCTGCAAATTGAACGGAAATGATATACATTCTAAATTAATTAATAAAAAATAAATTTCTTCAAATGAATTTGTTAATTTACAAAATTTAAGAATTTAGAAAACGACTTTTTTCTTCTTTCTATTATTTTTAGTGGCAAGTTTCAAATGATTCATCTGATTCTTCAATAAACCATCGAACTTTTCATAATCAAGTGCAAAACATAAAACATGATCTTTCTCAAATTACATCCACTAATTTAGTAGCATATCATGGTTCTTTTCTTGGTTTTTTATTATCAAATAACAATTTAACATCTCCTTCAACTTCAAATGTGCAAGATGATGGTAGTATTGAAAAATTTACTTAAAATAAAAAGAATCAATATTCTTCAATCATTATTCTATCTTACAAAAATGTTGAGATTATCGTTGAAGTCTTTCTTATTTGATAGTTATACATTTTAATAGCTTTTTTTCTTTCGAACCGGATGCATTGTATTGAAATTTATAAGAACAAATTAAAAATGATTCTATTTTAGAGAAAATAAGTCTATTGCAATACATCGATAATAACATTATCGGTAAAGATTATATAATCAATGGACCATGGGGACCTCGACAAAGTAAAATTATTTGCTTTTTATTTTGTATATTACGTTTCTATCTGTAAATATTTGTAGTGATATATGCAGACTATACAGCATCTGGAAGATCTCTTCAATTTATTGAAAATTATATACAACAATATGTCATACCAGCGTAATTACTTATTGTTTAGTGAGAGAAAGATAATTTTAATTTTGAAGTCATCTGTAGATATGCTAATACACATAGTGAAAATAATGCTTGTTCATTGCAAACAACAAAATTTCGTGAAGAAGCACGAACATTAATTAAAAAATCTGTTAATGCAACTGATGATGATGTACTCATATTTGCTGGAACCGGTAAAATTTTATGTTTTTAGTAACTACTATGTTCTACAGTTCTTAATATTCACTAGGATCAACGGGTTCTATTAATAAACTTGTGAATATTTTACATTTAAATGATGAAGAAAATCAAAATAAAACTGTTGTATTTATCAGTGCATTTGAACATCATTCAAATATTTTACCATGGAAAGAAACAGGAATTGATGTAAATTCTATACAAAAAAAAAAGAACAGATTTATTTAAAAATGATTCGTTTGTTGATCTATAGGTTATACGTATTCCTTATGATAAACAAGGTCTTCTTGATCAATATGTATTAAAAGAACAATTAAAATATTATCATGATGAAATTAAAAAACATATCATTTGTACATTTAGTGCTGCAAGTAATGTAACTGGTATTCGAACTGATGTTGATGCTGTTTCAAGACTTGTTCATCAATATCATGGTTGGATGTTTTGGGATTATGCAGCAGCAGCACCTTATGTTAAAATTGATATGAATGCATCAGAAATGGCTTATAAAGATGCTATTTTTATTTCTACACATAAATTTGTCGGAGGTCCAGGTACACCAGGTATGGTGATGATATCTTTTCAATTTTTTATTTTATTGATTCATACAATCTGTTCTAGTTAGGATTCGATTTGTTCTAACACCTCTATAAAACTTTTTAAGAATTTAAATACATAAATTTGAAAGTATACTCTTACCATTCTTTCACATTTTTCTCGATATTATCTTACGCGAAAATGGACTATCTGTCACTAGCGAGAAAACTGAAATCAGAATAATTATTTACTGAGATAAATCTAGTAGGGTATCCGAATAAGTACTCTGATACTAATACATCATACGTAGTACGATAACACCTCCAATTTCAAAGAATTTGCCTCGGATCTTTGATATTGGTACTGTTTAAGTCCTAGTTATAAATTAATTGTTAATTAGGTACTCATTGATGATTCTTTACTGGTAGTATTATCTGACAGACGAGTAATTAATGAGACTAATTACAGCTTCAAAAACTGGTATGAAACTATTACAGTTCAAAATAAAACTACTTGATCGAATATTCTGCTGAACATTGTCTCTCTTTACGATTACTTCGTAAATATTCAATACTTTACATTGAAAATGTTTTCAAAAGTTAATTAATTGAGCAGCTAGAAGTATTTCATTTTCAAATAATCAAATATCAAGATGGTTCCGGAAAGAACCCAAATATCGACAAGTGTCTGTAGCTTTCCATTAACGGAGCACTCTAAATCCCATACTTCCACTAGCGTCCTCCCTACCGAGTTGGGTGTGATTATAGTTCTGACCTACACCCATACACTTCAGTTTCGAGAATTCGAGTTTTTTTTTTCAGTGTCTTGTATACTTCAACACTTCTTTTAGATCATGTTTCACAAAAGTTATAATTGCAATTTTAAAAACGCATTTTGTACATTACATTTTTTATGGAAGTGACTTTCTATACTCGAATGCACATAGCCACTTCCATTTTTTATTCTAATTGATGTAAATAAAAGAATGACTATAAAATCAAGCACTCCAAAATGATTACTTCATGTTTTGATTTTCGTATTTAGGTATTCTCGTTGTCAAAAAACATCTGTTTCACAATCGTGTTCCATGTGGATGTGGTGGTGGTACAGTTAATTTTGTAACTCGAACAAATGTTGAATATATTCATGATATCGAAATACGTGAAGAAGGTGGAACACCAGATATTATTGGATCCATTCGAGCTGGTTTAGTTTTTCAATTAAAAGAATGTGTTGGTTATGCAATTATTGAAAAACGTGAAGATGAATTAGTTGAAAAATTTTTTCGATATTTTTCAAAAACAAATTCATTAATTGTGCTTGGTTCACAAAAGATTCCTCGTCTTGCAATTTTTTCATTTTTAATATATGTACCAATGATTAAAAAATATTTACATTATAATTTTGTTTCTTCACTATTAAATGATTTATTTGGTATTCAAGTGCGATCAGGTTGTGCTTGTGCTGGACCTTATGTTTTAGTAAGTAAAAACGAATTAAACTTTTTTTTTTGCAAAAAAATTTATTCAACACCCTAGGATTTACTTGGTATCGATGATAAGACAGCAGAAATTTTTACAATGTTTTTGACAGAAGATTCAAAGTAAATTTTTTCATTGAATTGAAAATTTAAATAAATCCATATTTTTTGTTCTCTAGCGCTCGAATTGATAAAGAAAACAATAAGTTAGAAAGAAATATTTTAATGAAACCTGGTTTTACTCGTCTTAATTTATCATATTTTGCAAGTGATAAAGAAATTGATTATATTTTGAATGCTATAGAATTTCTTGCAATACATGGTTGGAAATTTTTACCATTGGTATGTTCATTGTTTGACTAATATTCAGTAAATCAATATATTTATTCTAGTATACATATGAACCTTCGACAGGCGTTTGGCATCATCGAGATACATCTGTTAAAGATCAGTCATCAAATTATTATAGTTTAAAACAGATTAATTATGAACATGGACATATGAAACCGACTAATTCGGAATCTAATAAACACATGCAACTTCTATATCAATCAAGAGATACTTCTATGTCAAATGATCTTTTTCATGAAGCTGAATTAGTTGCAAATGATACTGCAAAACAAGTTATTGATTATCAAAAAGATCCTCAATTAAATGTTTTAGATAAATACAAAGATTTCATTTGGTTTGCTTTACCGAAAAATATTGTTGAAATGGAAGGATATGTTACAGATAATAAGACATTGTTTCGGTCGCTTGCGTGTCATGATAATAATTAAATAAAGTCATTGCATGTATTTGTTATATTGCTTTATAAGAAAAAAATATTCGAACAACTTCGTTCTCATTAGTTATTCGATCAATATTATATTTTTTAATTTTTCGATCATGAAAAATTAACTCTTTACACTCCACAGCTAGTCCAGAAGAGCCACTGATAAAATAACTTTATCGATCATTAGCCTGGCTAATATGTCAATGGCATGGTCTCATCCCTCGAGTGTTCATCTATTTGTGTATAACCCTGTGATTGGTCGAATGATTGTGTGGTAGAGATAGAAGATTGAATGCTATAATAAGCCTTGAGCTCTTTTTTCTCTGTAACCATATTATCGAGTGAGCAAAAGCAACATACAGTCTGTGTTATTCGAGTAACAGAGAACAGAAAAGACTGAACCGATAAAAATTAATCTCACAAGAATTCATGTGTTTTTGACAGATCTTGTTAAATAAGCGTCTACTTTGCTTTGAGCAACCTTATAACCCTTGAAGGAATTCAACTGATACTGATAATTACTATTCGAACTTCTCATGCGTTCAGACTTGTAAAACATATATTAACTCTGTTCTAGATTGCTCGAGCGACGTTTCATGGTCAATTATATGTCTTAGTGAAAACTTACTCAAGGATGTTTATAGGGAGTTTTTAACGGTTTCATATTTATTTACAAAATTTGACAAGAAGCTTTAAATTCTTTGCAATTCTCCAAACTCCTGTTAAAGGGTCCGTATCGTTCAGGAAGCTCCATTTAGTGTTTGTACTTCACCAATGTTCTCAGTCCACCCTCATCATAAATTAACCACTCTATCTTCCCCTTCGGTGTGGGTGAACAGAAGATCCACACCCACATCCTAAGTGACAAATTCTGTATTGATCTACTCAATACGGTTGATATTGAGTTCTCTGGATTAATTTTCAACTTACGATTGGAATTAACTAAAGAAGATATTTCGATTCTGTCATAGGCTGACATCTGCTCTCATGCTTAGGTGGCTTACAACTACTTGCTTTCTGTATTCTTTTTACATTGATCGTGGACACATGCTTACGTCTTTATTTTTTGTTGTTGCCTTGATTTTATTTTTTTGTTTGCACAAAAAGGAAATCGAGATAGACTACAAAATGGAAGTTGCTCTAACAGACAACTGTCAGTTACCTTTGCTTAGATAATCAAGCACAAATTTTTTCCAGTTGATTAAACTTAAATCTTTCGTCTCTATAAAATTATCCAGAGTTCCATGTGAATGCTGTTTTAGATCCCATCGACAACTATTCAACATTCGAAATGGCTGATCCTCCCACGTAAGAAAAAAAGGGTGTGGGTGGGTGTGGGTGTGGGTGTGGGTGTGGGTGTGGGTGGGTGTGGGTGTGAGTGGTGTGGGGTGTGGGTATAGGTGTGTGGTTGTGGGTGGTGTGGGTGTGGGTGGGAGTGGTGTGGGGGGTGGGTATGGGTGTGTGGTTGTGGGTGGTGGGGGGTGCGGAGG
>CAJNSZ010002653.1:0-14412 GCA_905329745.1 Rotaria sp. Silwood2
GGTTAGCTACAAATGTGTCGTAAGGAAATGGAACAAAAGGATTTCCATTTAATTAGTAACAATAGGTTCATCGTGTTTCACATTTTTAATCCCGCAAGGGATTGCGCTAACAGCTTTTTTACTATGTATCTATCACTTCTAGAGTCTTTCAGCTAGTGTAATATTAAGGAAGATTGAAATAAAAACTTCGTAGGATAAAGAGCAAGGACATGTTCTACAGTGTAGAGTAAGGATAGAAAATTTTTCTCAATAAGGGTACAGGGTATGAAAAAAGCTTACCACGCATATCTCTACTTAGGATAGATGAAAGTTCTGATAAAAAATAGTTCGATTAAGTGACGTTCACAGTATATATTTATTAATGCAGATAATTGGCAACGTATTCATTAACATTTAAAATATTTGTTCTTTATGAGTATAGTCTTCATAGTATATACACGAAGAAACTATGTAACATTTTCCTATATTATTAAGAATAAATCAATGCAATTTCTTAAATACAACTTACGAAGAAATCTTTTCAGGTGCCTTCTTTCGATTTCAATGATGTTTTTTTCTAATAGATACGACATATTTGTCTAATGTAAACCTTAAAATGTTAATCTAGTTGAATTCTCTATAAGTGGAAAGTTTCAGATCAAAATTCAAAAATACGATTTTTCAGAAAACAATAGGGATCCAAATCCTTTTAGGATTTTTTTCTAGAACATTATATATCATCGATAGGCAAACATTCATTGAAATCTGAACGGGAGAACTAATGAGGTTCGTTCGTTAGATTGATTTCTATATTTAATGAGTTATTTTTCTAGAATATGTCGAATTTTAATAATACAACTATAGAAGGAAATTCAAGTTCATTGTCAAATTATGAAATTTCTCCATTGATTCGATTTTGGTCTTATCTTTTTCTTGATATAATATCTATCAAATGTACTCTATTCGTGCTTTATTATCTTCTCTTTGATCGTACACATCGTCAAGCTCTTCATAATCATATTATAATTGTTCTTCTTTTTATTGGTCTTATTTATGAATTAACCGATATACCATGGATTCTCTATTATAATTATTGGGGTGTACCAATGTTTTCAACAGTAACATTTTATTTAATTTGGGTATTTGTTGATTATGCATTTTATTCTGCTCAAATAGCATTATTTGCTTGGGCTACTGTAGAACGACATATACTCATTTTTCATGATAGATGGATATTAACTAGAAAGAAACGTTTATTTATTCATTATGTTCCCATAGCAGTCATACCTATATATTGTTTTATATTTTATTGTTTTATTTATTTTAGTTCATTTTGTGAAAATTCATTTGATTCATTCGTAGCTGGTGGTATCTATATACCTTGTCTATTTAGTCGAACTATTTTAGGATCATGGGATTTAATTGTTCATCAAGTTATTCCAACACTTACGATAGTCATTTTTAGTTTTCTTCTTATATTACGTGTAATACGACAAAAACAACGATTAAATCAACCAATTAAATGGCGAAGACATCGAAAGATGACAATTCAATTATTATCTATTTCATGTATTTATTTATTATTTAATTTTCCATGGACATTTTTAGTTTTTGCTTTTCAATATGGTTTACCAGCTGATATTGCTTATATTCCATTATTATATGCTGGATATCTTTATTATTATGTTTTATTTCTATTTCCATTTGTATGTTGTGGATCATTGCCTGAATTACGAAAAAAATTCGTTGAAAAACTTTTTTCATGTCGACGACGGCAACAAAAACAACAAAAAAAAACTTCTTCAAGCGCGCTTACATCAAATACATCTAAGAATAGAAATTCTCAAGTACAAAAAACAATTCGTTAATTTATATTGTGTACTTATCTAGTCTTGATCTTGTTGTTTTTTCTGTACATGTTCAAAAGTATCTATATAAAAGAATAAATAAATCGATATCAAAATATTTTTGATATTCTTTTAAAACACGGTAAAAATCAAAAGGAATTTCTGTGCCTATGTATTGATAATTCAAAAGTACAAATTACAGTAACTAAACAATATTTTTATAATAGACTAAAAATGAAGGTTGAAATAATTATCAAGGCAACCATTTGTTTTACTTCTCATGTCTAGCAATAGCCTTTCAATAACAGTTAATTACACATCATGAGCAATGGAATTTTCTACTTATGATCTTAATGATTATTGATCGTTTAAGATAGTCATAGACAAATAATGTAACCAATTTTAAATAAAAGACAAATAGATCGAAATTAGAGTCGGACACAGGACAGCAGTTATCGTATTAGCGTGTAAAAAATACATAGGTCACAATAGATAAACTAAACAAAATGGAAACAGTTTAAGTTGAGAAAAGTGCATGATAAGCAAAGACAGATTGAACAAGCTCATGATCTAGTCTAGTGTCCTGCACGAGTACGACTTTTCGCAACTAGACTGGACCTGTATCGGAATTAATCCGCATCCAGTAGATATTTTTATAGTCACAGTACAGTTTTCAGATTTTTATTGTCTATGAAAATGTATACTATTTAGTTTCTTTCATAGAAGGTAACAAAAGGGCGAAGATCATTTTCAATTCTGCGAACTAAAAAAGTTAGAAAAAAATCAAAATATTTCAAAATATCGAAATCTCATTAGTTACAGAGTTGGATTCGGGTATGAGATCATACTTGGAGACTGGATTGACTCGGTGGCTTTGTATTCTTGAAATGTACATATTTATGATAAGTTTTATATCAGCCGCGATCGTACCTATATTAAAGACGAACGTGACTTTTAGACATACAATATCATACAGTTAAAGGGCAGAACATAATCAATAACAGCATGACATTACATTATATTTCAAAAAATGTTTTATTCTATGAATAGAATTATTTATCTGAAGTATGTCATGTTAATATGTTCCCCATGCTCTATATCATCTATAAATAGTTTCAATCAAGCCAATATAAAATCTATTTGCATCCTATTGTTCAGTCTATTTTAAGAAAACAAAATAAATTTAAAAACAAGACTTTTCTATCATTTTTCTTATTGATAGATATTGTTAATACTTCATTCCAATGAGTAGTGTCATCTATACCAATTGTTTTATAAGTTCTTAAACAAATAAAAAAACATCAAACTCTTTCTTAAAATTTTAATAATAAAAAAAATAAAAAAGATCTATCTATCTGGAAAAACCCTATTGGTACATTCAGTGAGCGAAAACCAACGATGAGTATATGAAAACTGAGTTTTTATCTAAAATGAAAGCGAGATTGATTTTCTAAGTCGATACCTTAGTTAACATTGCTTTTTTTCTCATTTATTTTATAACTTTTATAATTATTCTTTATTTTTGAAAGAAAAATTAACTAATATATTGTGTCTTGTATATTTGCCCAGCTTTCAAAATCAATAAATATTAATGTAGTTAATTATAAAACTTGTTTTTCAAATTTCTATATGAAAAAGAAACACTAATGTCAAACTAAAACAAATTCGATTTATATCAGCTAAAAATTTATTCAATATATGACAAGCAAATTTTAATACTTTTCTTTTAAATTTATTTTGCCAATGCTTTCACTTCAATAAATGTGAATAGAAGTCAACAAAGAAAAAAAAAACAATTATATCTATTTAAGTTTTTATATATTTCTTTTCACGATCAGAAGTAACTAATGTTAGTTAACTTCTTTGTATTACATAAAGTTTCGTGCCTATATAAAGTAATGTGTTAGACACTGCTTTAATAAATCAAATGTACGTGTTTTAAGAAATATTCTTTTATATTCATTTTGTTCCAAGATGGAAACTGATTCATCTATAAAACAACGTTTAACAAATGCTAATCAAACACATTTGCTTGATTATTGGTCTGAACTTAACGATGAACAACGTCAATTATTATTACACGATATAAAAGAAATTGATTTTGATCGTGTAAATAAAGCTTACAATGGTATTAAACGAGAACTATTTGCAGATAAAACAATTTCGAATAATGAAGCACTTAAACAGGATGATGAAAAAGAAACACAACAAGAAAATATTGATGATATTATGGAACCAGTTCCTGACACTGTAACTGGATCAATCAATGAAGCCGATGAAGAACAACTGGAAAGCTATCGTCAAAAAGATTAGTTCTATCTTTATGTTTAGAATATTTCTATGTTTTTGTCTTTTTTCTTTGTTTTTTAAGTTTGAAAGCTATTTCTGAAGGTTCTGTATGTGTATTATTACTTGCTGGTGGACAAGGAACACGTCTTGGTAGAGTTTTATTCTATGTCAATCATTTTAATCAATTATTTAATAGGTGTTGATTATCCAAAAGGCATGTATGATGTTGGTTTACCATCCAAAAAATCACTCTATCAAATTCAAGCTGAACGTATTCGTCGACTTGAACAATTAGCTAATGAAGAATTGAAAACAAATACATCGATCATTCCATGGTGATTTAAAAAAACAAAGAACTTATCTTTTGAGCTTTTTTTCCATATTTATATGAATTATTTAGGTTTATAATGACAAGTGAACATACTCAAGAACAAACAGAAATATATTTACACACAAATAATTATTTTGGTTTAAAATCTGAAAATGTTATTCTTTTTGAACAACATCTATTACCTGCATTAGATTTTCATGGAAAAATTTTACTTGATGAAAAATATAAACTAACAAAAGCAGCTGATGGTAATGGTGGTTTATATCGTGCATTAACAACTCATCATATTTTATCTGAAATGGAAAAACGTCATATAAAATATATTCATGTTTATTGTGTGGATAATATCCTTGTTCGTTTAGGTGATCCAATATTTATTGGATTTTGTATAGAAAAAAATGCTGATTGTGCAGCAAAAGTAATTCTTTTTTGTTCTTGTTTCGTTTTACGTATATATTGAACATTGTGGCTTGTTTTTGTTTTAGGTAGTTAAAAAATCATTTCCTAATGAAGCTGTTGGTGTTATATGTAAAGTTCAAGATCGTTATCAAGTTGTTGAATATTCTGAAATATCAGAAAAAACAGCACAAAGAAAAAAATTTGATAATAGTGATGAATTGTTATTTAATGCTGGAAATATTTGTAATCATTTTTTTACGTTAAATTTTCTTAAAGATGTTTGTCAGTAAGAAGAATTAAACAATTATTTTTTGTTTTGTTTTGTTTTTGAATTTTAGAAATCATGATGATGAACTTCGATATCATATAGCAAAAAAGAAAATTCCATCAATTGATAAGAATGGTAAACGTGTTGACAAACCAAAAGAAATCAATGGAATAAAATTAGAAAAATTTGTTTTTGATGTATTTCCATTTTCGAAGTAAGAAAAATGATTTGATATTTTGTAGAACTCATATAAATTTTTCGAAAAAGAATAGACAGTGAAAGTTTTAAGTCAAAGTATTTCGATCCTCATACTAACAACAATTTTGGATTAGTACAGTCACAGGAATGGAACTCGAACATTTTTTTTTATTACTATCGCGTAGCAGAGCGTGAACTTTTAGTTTCTATCATCAAAATGAACATATCTTGAGTGTTTTAGCACATACTAAAGTCTTCTTTGAAATTTTAAGTTTCTAAGTATATCGAGATACATAGTAGCTTGTTGAGACCTATTGTAGAAATAATGAATACGGACAACAGATTTATTGATCAGTTCAATCAACGGTTAGAGAAATAGTAATAATAATAAACAAAGAAAAAATGGAATATAAAAAAATAAAAGAAAAATTTTGAATTGCAATATAGAAATAAAATGCAGCTTAATATGGTATGTGAGTTCTACAGTAAAATCTTAAAGAGGCTCAGGTGATAAAGGTTTTTTTTCTTTCGTAAATAGAACATTTGCTACTTGGGAAGTACGTCGTGAAGATGAATTCTCTCCATTAAAAAACGGTACAGGAAATAAAGACACAGCTGAAACATGTCGAAGAGATTTGATACATCAACATATTCGATATCTTAAACAAGCTGGTGCTTTATTACAGTATGTATTTGCTTTTTAAAAATAAATAATTTGTTCAATATGAACTTTTATTTTTCAGAGAAACCAATGAAAATATTTCTGAAATTTCTCCACTTGTTTCTTATGCTGGAGAAGTAAAAAATTTTCTAATTTCTGAATTTTCTTTCTATAGGTATTCGTTTTATAGAATCTTGAATTTGTCAAAGGAAAAAATTTTATTTTTCCAATCATTATTGGATTAAATACGGAAACACAAAAAGTAAATAGATTTATATTTCAAATAATAAATTTTATTTATTTATTTATTTATTTTTAGCCCGAAATAAATACATCTACAAGTTTCTCTTGAATTAATAGTATTAAATAATTTTATCAAATACAGCTTTATGGTTCCAATGGTTATATTTTATTTATATTTTGGTGTTTGTTTTAAAAAAATCATCAATAATAATAATAATAATTATTATATGCAATAAATATGAAAATAACGATAAATGAGAAGAATCGTTTTTTATAGGTATTGACAACATGGTTGTCGTATTGAGAATTTTTCTTGAAATAATTCGAGTGCTAACAGAAAAGAAATTCATGATAGTAGTACGATTTTTTTTCGAATATCGATTTCGTATTTTTTTCTTTAATTTTCGACCGCTTGATTTCTTCTTAGTAGAACTAGAAAACAAAGAAAAAAACATCAACGATTATAAACACGATCGAATCCGTTTACCTAATAGTTGTAGTTATAGTTCTAGGTTTAACTGCTAGTACATTAGGTGCTAAATTATTTTCACCATAAACCCATTTTAATACTTCATATCGATCACATAAACCACATAGACGAGGACATTCTAATGGAACATTAACAGCTATACATGATGCAGATGAATAATATGGACATGGTGGTAATATTGAACAATTTACTAAAGAATATATTTCATTAATTCATATTTATTACAAAACTAAAATTATTTACATCGTTCACATTGTAAACCACTTGCATATGTTGAACATTGACATTCACATGTATTCAAATCAAGTGTACCATTATATAGACATACTTTACCTTGACAATCTACAAAACAAAAATCTTTGTTTTAAATAGAAAAAAGAAAATAAAAGATAAAAATAAAATCACCATGTAATGATAGATCATGAAAACCTTGATCATAAGGTCTATACAAATCACTGTTCAATTGTCTAATAATATTTTATAGATTAATTCGATTGATTATGAATAATTTTTTATTTTTATATAACTTACCCAGTGATATAATTACAAACATATAAAAGCCAAGGAATGTTATATTGTCCATATGCAGGACAAATTGTTGCTGCACAACCAACTAATGTTGTTGAATGCCATATCATCTTGAAGAGCAAAGAAATCAATAATAGAAATTCAAAATTTTATGTTTTTTTCTCAAAAGTCATATTAACTTGTGTATAATGAGTAATAACTCCTGCGGATGGATAATCATAAAAATAATGTTCTTTTTCCTCAATCCATGCTTGAATAGTTTGTGTCCAATTTTCATAACCCATCGCTAAATTTTGTCCTGTTGATAATGGAATTTCTATGATATTGATTTATTGTTCAATTAAGAAAAATAGAAAAATTCATATATTTTTTATAATATACTTGGTACACTTCTTTGAATGGCTTTATCGTGATCAAATATACATTGACGAGCATAACGTAGAGCAATTTCAGCTAAATCATTATTCCAATACTATTGAATTGTTAAATATTAGATGATATGAGTTAAAAATAAAAGAATTTCTATACCATTTTTTGTATATTAGTACCCCGAACAAGACGTCGTTCATTATTATGCATTTCAACAATATGTGCACGTTCAAAGGCAGTAATTTGTTGATCAATAACACCTGGATATGGTTGTGAACAAAATGAATGGTGTGGATCAATAATATGATATTCAGGTGGACATAGATCTATATTATACATATATTTAAAGATATTAAAATCTAGAACATGTTTTGTTTTACCGTAAAACTCAAAAAAATTAAAAAATAATATAATGTAAAAGACAGCTACCAACATTTTGTATAAATTTACGTGAATGTTATACAAAATTAGATAGACACTTGATATTTTTCTCCTTTTTTTTTTCTTATATGTTATCAATGTCACGTACACATATTTTGTTAGAATGGACATGTTTATAGCATGCAATGTTTTAGTTTATGATGATAAACACTATGAAAAAATATATATTATCATATTCATAACCATAATCATTGATACAATCATTCAAATAATGTAGAATTCGTATGGAATTTGTTTACTAATAATGTGAATAAGAACAAATAATCTGATTCATCAATTTCAAAGAATATATTATTTGATCAAGAAAAATTCTTTTTACCTGTTTGATCCAATAGAAAATGTTCAATGAGTTTATCTAATTCAAATTTCTGAGCTGACTTTAGATTCACATCATACAACTTAAAAGTATTATTGAGCATAAACATAGTATAAAATTTATTTTGTATTTTTTTTCCCGAAAACTTGAATTTATAACTGTGTCATACGATTGAAGCTTTTGCATATTTGATAATATAATCTGACAATATAAATCAAAGTACTGATATGAACATCACTAAACATGTTAAAAATTTAAAAAAAGACAATGATGGCAAAAGTAAGCAATTAACATAATAAATACAACATCGAAATATGATTATAAACCACAACAATAGATTTCGAACTTCAATCAACAAGTAAATGTGATGATCAAGTTAAAGAATGTGTGAATATGATCATGTTTTTATCATGATTTCCTAATCTTATAAAAAAAAAGAATGTAAAATCGATGGTTAAAATTTATATAGGAAGAGATTACATAAAAATTGTTTCATATCATTAACAAAAAACCAATGCGTCTTGTTTATTAAAGAAATGATTATCATGAAAAACACTTCACTTTTTAATGTTATGACAAAATTATTCATCTTCTTTGATTGGATTTTTTTTCAGAATTTCCTTAGAAACTCAATTAAGTACTAGCATAGGAGATATTGAAGATAAAGGGTATAAGTGTGGTCATGTTTGTCCACGTTTCCATGACATCCGCACTAGGTGCGATGCCTTATATGTTTTGCCCTGTGTATAATTGATATGCATTGTAAGACTTCTTGTTAAATAAATATTATTTATTGAAGTCAATAAATCATCATCTTCGTAGTCACAATCATCTATTTTGACGAAAAGACGAATATTTGAAATGCGTTTCGATGAATTGACACATTGATACATAGGTCACGCATTACGAAACGAACAATTTTATTGTATTGAGATAGTTCTATATGCAAGAGAAGAACATAATTAGCGACCCAACAATAGTCTTAAGTAGCTGTGAACCTTTAATGAAAAACCTTGAGAATGACAACAACTAACATTATTGAATAAAAGTAATGCCCTATTGGAATCAAATTTACCGCAAAATTTTTTGTTATAACACACATATTGAAGCTTATTTGTTCATTTTCTCTGTTCGATTATGTGTTTCTTTTTGTATAGGCAAAATAGATATGATCAAATGCTACCAATACATTGGAAATGTCAGTCATTTCTGGACAACTCTTCTTTTTCTTTCTTACATGTCTCATTCAAAAAAAAATCAACACACATAAATGTCAATAGATATAGAAATTTCAAGTAACACACACAAGCTAACCAGCAGACATCAAACATTGTATCTGGTCGGTCAGAAAACAGAAATTTCGGAAAATGCAATCGGGTAGGTATGATAACATTTCTCTTCTAGATTTGTCCATATTCCTAGTGGAATCAAGTGATGTTTTACACAAGCAATATTTATGTATTTGAATGCTGGTATACTCAGAATAAGATAACCATCTTTAAAAAGGCCGATCTTCATCAGAACCGTCAAGACAATTGGAAACACTATTATTATCTTTGAAAAGTATCAAAGATATATATTGCCAATTTTTACATTAGAATTTAATACCTTTGCATTCAATGATTTCGAGTTGCCAGCAATATTCTTCATCTATTGCATCGATACAATTAAATAATTCCGTCACAAATATTGTTCCAACAAATACATACCGACGATAAACTAAGATTACATTGTAAATAAATATAACATATTTGACTCTTAAATTTATATCTACACTTTTTATAGAAACTATCAATGATATTATTCAATGATGAATAATAAAGTTTGTCTGCATCAAATGAATATAGACATATTGAACCAAATCTTGGTAATGGACAATTGTAATAGAGAGACATTGCCATGGGCATTTGAAGTTGAAAGTTTATTTAAATAAAATGGATAATTTTCAAATGATATTAATTGATGCTGACCAGAGATACATTTGTTGACTAGGGATATTAAGTTTAGAAAACTAAGCATTTGTATATCAGCTGTGGCAAAAGTTTTGCATATAATTTTGTTCAGAAACATGATAAAACATTGATCTGTTGTTTCAAGAGACGTGCTATTGAATATTCTGCTCGAATCACATGACCAAATTTTTATAGCTATTTTCGAAATTTTAATAGACTGCCAGCATTACACAAATGTATTGTTATATTATTATCCACAAGGAAAAATTGAGTAAAGTCCATTTTATGATTAACAACTAGAGTCATTTGTTATCCGCTTAATGTTAGGATAAAGAGGATTATCTCAGGCACTATAAAAAACCAAAACATTCATCACTATACCAAGACTTTCTATGAGATCAGTACTCATTTGTCCTGAACGTTTGCTTATCATCTTCGGTTGAACTCAAGTTCTCTTTGTATTATTCTGTTAACAATAATTCTTTTTTGTTATTTGTTTTCAATATTCGAGAATATTTAATCTAGTGATTTGTCCATCGAGTTCTTTAGTTTTAGACGATATATTTGAGAGTAACACAATATTAAAAGAAAACATTTTATTTCAGGGTAAAGCATCCAGATCAATCGATACAAAACATTATTTTTCACTTGTATTTGAAATGAGAATGAGTAATAATTCTCATGCTTTAAAGGACATATACTAGATTTTTCATTGCTTCTAAAAATTATAACCAAAATGAATGAACAATATTGTTAAAAACAAACTTCAACTTTATCTTATATTTCTTTCTAGGAAATAACACGATGATGCATTTGTTCAGTGTTAACATTCTATTAAAATTTCGAAAATAACTATAAAGATTTAGTCTTGCGATCCAAGCAGAACATTCAATGACACATTTTTTGACAAGACAACAATCGACGTTTTATTATAGTCTTAAACAGCATTACAGGCAAAACAAAAAAGTCGCAAAACTTTTATCACATCTAATTGCATTCATACACAATATGAAGTAATTTCACGAATATTGTGTTGATTTTTCGATTGCAGCAATATAAAGACAACCAACGTTGTACTACAACATGACTATCATTATCATTTTTTTCATTCTGTAAGATTGGGATTCCTTTGAAGTAGACTAACAACCATTGAAAATAAGAATATGAAATTTAAAAAAAAAATTCAGAATGATATTGGTTAATAAAATCCTAATCAGCACAATTTTTCTTCTATATTTATATAAAAATGAAATGAATTGAAGAAATACAAATGATATGATAGATGATTATTTGGTTTGTTCTTTTTTTTGTTTTCGTAATATTAGTTCAAACTAAATTCTCTTTCATTAATTATTTGTATGCAATTCACTTGCAAATATAAATAAACATTATCACTTGTCTAGGATAACTTACTGACGTAATAGAAGTTTATCATTGACATATACCACTAAGCAACGTAATCATCTACATTAAATCGTACAAGTAATCTTCTTTATATTCAATTTAAAAACAAACCAACCGTTACAAATACTACATTTCATAAAAGAAGTTGTCTTGTTTTCCGTATATGTAAAATTTCAAGAGCAACGTGTCAATAAATAAAACTTTTTCAAAATGTTTTTCTGATTTGTCATCAGAAACTGTATACTAGAGTAGTACTTGATTGATTTTAAAAATAAAATTTTGTCTAGTACAGCTATGACTAACACTTCTACTCGGCATTGCACTAATATACAATTTTGGAAAGCAATCTGTTTTTTTTTGCACGAAGAACTATAGCCAATTATCTTACCTCATACGAATCGTTTGAGGATAAAATATAGAGCTATCGTGGTATTGATTACAAAAAGGAAATTTTCGATTCCCGGGGCAAAATCTTATGAAAGTTTTTCCTGAAATCAGCTATTTGGATCATCAAGCTCTTCTAAAATTAAAAAAAAAATGAATGTTATATTTGGAATCAGCATAAAAAACTGCATTGAATCTTATATATTTTAACGAACAACTTTTCCAACTAGAAACTTGCACCAGGTAAATCACAGGCAAAATTTTTCAAAAAAGTTATCTGAAATAGAGTGCGAACGAGTTTCTGATATGAAAAGTTTTTCGCTGAAACATATATGACTTGATGCGGTTGCTTATTCTAATTCCAAATATGACATTCATTTTGTTGTTTTCTAAGAACTTGACAATCCAAATGACTGATGCCAAAGAAAATTTTCATAATATTTTGCATCTGATATTGAAAATTCTCATTTTCTCACCAATACATCTAAATTTTGACAAAATAAATATGTACTTTTAAAGTCGACCCTCGAGTAGTTCGAATGAGGGAAGACCAAGGGGGAAACGACGAGTTGTGAGTTTTTGATTTAAAATGAGTTTGGTGATTTAAAATGAGTTCGGTGATTTAAAATGAGTTTAACTGAGTTTGATGATTTAAAATGAGTTCGGTGATTTAAAATGAGTTTGTGTGATTTAAAACAATGTAAATCATTCTCTCTCTATTTGAAATATCGCTCAATAAATTTTGTCCGCCACAATCTAGCTATTCCACATTGCTATTATGGTCAGTTTCACTATAACTCANTGTCTATTACTTGTGATGACGGTGAAGAAAAAAGACTTTTTTATTTTTCTTGTCTTAGAAAGTTAGAGAACAGGAAAGTTCGAGAAGTTTATGAAGCAGTCTATAAGATCATTTTCTGATCAATATCTTTTATTAAAAATATATCCTTTCGGTGCATCAATTAAATCTAATCATTCTAAATGGCTGGTACTTATGATATTGAAGAAAAAAGAATTATTGATAGAATTAAATGCATTGCTTTTCGTGAAGCTCGAGATGCTGGTGCAACATTTCTTGGTCGACATTGGGTTGCGAAGAAAGTTCATCGTTTGGTTCAATTTGTTACAGACTGCTGAGAAAAACCATATGACCAATGTTTTATTGATTATTCAAATGCCGGTCGAAAGCTTAAATTATCACAAGCAAGTCAAGACATCATTCTTAAAGCGAGTGGTCGACAAAGAAAAAGTTGTTCTGTTGTGGTGAAGGAGATTGCAGAAAAGCAACAAGAATATGTCACTCAAAGAACAATTAATAATTACCGTCATAGAGAAGGATTAAAACCATTTCATGTTATTCCAAAACCGCTTAAATCTGAAACTCACATATCAAATCGATTATGGCTCTGCGATTGATTAAAATATTGGAGTGAAGAGGATTTTCATCATCTCGCACCATCTGATGAATATTTTGTCTGGGTTGTTCGTCGACCAAATTATCAGAACGACCGAATTTGGGCAAAAACTGTCGACGACACTGAAGAAGATGAACGTTATTGTGAAATGATTAAAAATCAAGAATGCATTGGAATTTTTGTGATATGCACTGCTAAGAGGTTATATCGGGTGATTAATGATAAAGGTGAATCTTGGACTGGTCAGTATTTTCGTGATATAATTTTGACTGAACACGTCTTTCCATTCTTAAAAAATGAAGAAAATGTTATCGATCCCGATGAAGCTATATTTGTCCATGACAAATCACCATGTATGCGAGCATATCAGACCCAACATTTGCTTCAAGACAATGATGTTAAATTTTGGGGTAATGATATTTGGCCTGGAAATTCACCCGATCTCAATGTGGAAGAACATATTGGAAGAATAACCAAGGATGCAGTTGAAAAAAAGATATTATCAGAACCTGGACATTCTCGTTATCTTGAAGAAACACTCAAAATGCACATTTCACATGTTTTGAAAAACATGGAAACCGATACTGATTTATTTGAAACTCTTCTATGTTCGTATCCATCTCGACTACGTGCAGTAAAGAACTCTAACGGTCGTCACGCTGATTATTGATTGTTTTCATTAAACAATGAAAAAATAAAGAATTTTGTATCACATTTAGTTCGAACTTTATCTCATCAATAACTTTTCTCACGCCTATGATTAGTGAAATTTCCTAAGTTTCCACATTTCAACATACGAAAGTTTCCATAACTCCTATTGTTTAGTACCAATAAACCCCATTTTCAAGGGCTTTCATTTGATATAAAATTCATTATTAACTCTGTTTGGAATTATAGC
>CAJNSZ010002654.1:0-14404 GCA_905329745.1 Rotaria sp. Silwood2
GAGGAGACTCCAAGGATTATCCAAATATAAAAATATTTTCAGTCGAATGTAAAATGACTGAGAACGGAATCAAACGAAAGATGTGAAAATTTTCCCGTCGTTATTAAGGAAACCGTCTCTATTCTTTCTTACAAATTTCATGCGTAATTTCTCACAAATAACCATCTATCGATTCAAGATACAAATGAAAACTATTGAAAAGCAAAATAACATTCATAAAAAATCGAATATTTTTTCATGAACGAATCCTTGTATATTGTTGATTCGAAATATTACCTGTGTGTTTTGATAAACAACAATTTATTGATGTAAAATATAAACGACAACTACTCAAAAAGAAAACAATACCCATCAAAATACCTAGGTCATTCCAAAAGTAGTGGCACTGATACTTTATTAGCATACAGTAAGCTGAAGAAAATTTTCTTTTTATATGTAGTCGTCCTAAAAATAACGTTCTATCTTCTTTCTGTGATAGTAATTCACTCTTAAATTGATGTCATGATAGGAAAACTTCGATAAACAGTATCTGTTATGATATGTGATAATGACATAATATCATATTTCTCTTTGATGCATATTCACTCGTTGATGTTCTTTCTGTTCTCTGTTCCTCTTTTTTTCTCGTCATCTTTCATATCTAATCGTCTATTCATATCCATTTAGAGAGGCACATGTCTTGTTTGCCGCTAATGTTTTTAAGAGAGTAAAAGAGCTAAAGTTAAATTAAGTCTCACATCATTCGTGTATTTACATGGATAAGGACAATTTCCGTTTCTACATTAAAGCGCGTATTGCACTTGATATTGAAGCAAGAACTATTCATGATGAATTATACACTGTTTTTGGTGACGAAGCGCCTTCTTATAGGACAGTTGCTAGATGGTCTCACTAGTTTCGTGAAGGTCAGGAAGAGGTTGAAGACGAAGATCGACCTGGTAGATCTGTGACCGAGACAACTTCTGAAAATATTGAACAAGTTCAAAGCATTATCGATGATGATCCTTGTGTTACAGTCGATGAACTGCAAGAGCAAACTGGCCTGAGTCATGCCACTCTATATCGAGTAGTATGTGATCATTTGAATCTGAAAAAGATTACCGCTCGTTATGTACCTAAACATTTGGCCGATTTTCAACGAACCGAACGAGTTCAAATATGTAAAGAAAACTTAGCAAAATCTGAACGAGGAACGTGGAGATTATGTGATGTGGTGACAGGCGATGAATCATAGTTTTATTATAAACAAACTGGCAGAAAATCATCGAATGTTGCTTGGGTGAAAAAGAGAGATCCTCCACCGACGATAGTTTGACGTAGTCGTTTCGCTCCAAGAACATTGGTATGCATTTTCTTTAACTCAACTGGTCCACTTCTAATACATTATGTTCAACGAGTGCAAACTATCGATCACGAACATTATATCAACAATTGTTTACACCACGTTATTAATGAAATCAAGAGTCAAAGATTCAGTTTTCGTACTCGTTCAATTAAACTTCATCATGATAATGGAACACCCCATTTCTATCAAGATGTACTCAATTATCTTGAATCAGAAGGTATTACAGTGATGCCACATTCACCTAATTCTCCCGATTTGGTGTCATGTGATTTTGGTTATTCGACTTAATCAAACGAAACCTGGATGATCAAGACGATTCCGAATCATTACATCGTGATATTACCAAGTTCACGAATTCTTTGAATACAGAAGAATACAAGAAGACCTTCGATAAGTGGATTCAACGCATGCAATTGTGTGTGAATAACGAAGGCGATTGTTTCGAACATTTGATGAAATAAAAGCATGTCGAACTTATTTTTGCATTTCTTTTTTGTTCCGAAGCTATTAGTATCAATTACTTTAATATGAATAGACGATTAGGCATGAAAGATGACGAGAAAAAAAAAGAAGAAAGAAAGAGGAACAGAGAACAGAAAGAACATCAACGAGTGAATATGCATCAAAGAGAAATATGATATTATGTTATTATCACATATCATAACAGATACTGTTTATCGAAGTTTTCTTATCATGACATCAATTAAAGAGTGAATTACTATCACAGAAAGAAGATAGAACGTTATTTTTAGGACGACTACATATAAAAAGAAAATTTTCTTCAGCTTAATATATGCTAATAAAGTACCAGTGCCACTACTTTTGGAATGACCTAAATACATCGAATATTTTTGAATGAATGAATCCTTAGTTGTATCATATCAAACCGTCGAAAAAGATTTTCTAAAAGTCTCATATGTAAGATTGGTATTGTTAGAAAGATCGCAAAAAACTCAGTATTACTCTAGAATATGAGCGCGGAGTATAGTGTACTTCCAAGCAAAATTTTTTCAAACAAAATTTCCTGCAAGAAGAACTTTTTCGTTGTGTCTTTACTTTTTTCTTTCGTTCTGTGTTTCGCGGCGACACATACCGGGTGACTCAAAAGTAAGCTAACCAGAAAAAGAAATTTGAATATATCCATTATGACTCGACCAAACGGGCTCAATTTTTTTACCAAGGATAAAGGCATGTTCACACTTTAAATTCATACGAACAAGGCTAGTAAGTACCTTTATTAATATCAATATTGACCTCATCAAGAAAATTTCTACTTTCCCACAGATAGGAAAAGAAAAAAATATACTTAACAAAGGTTTTCACTAATTACTCGACGACAAAAGTTTCGCCCGTCTTGAAATGAATTTTTTGTATTATTTTTGACGTATGAGAATAGAATGCAACACATATATATACAGACAAGCCCGAGACATTTACGCAGCACATAGTGGTTTTATAAGTGTTTGCTTCTTATTTGAGCAAAGTNTGTCATTTCTAGTGAAAATGACAACACCTCCATTTTTGTTTTCTCCTGCCTGATAAAAAAAACGATACTTCTGAAAAAGTTGGCAGAGAGAGGTAGAATCAAAAGAACCAACTTCTAAAAGAACCATTATATCAAAACTAAATGAGAGTGACAACATAAAAATTGCTTCGACTCTAAGGTCCAGCCCTCTTACATTAAACGACAGAACATTTAAGGAATTAGAAATAGAATAGAGATCCAATTTGAGTTTCGTAGAAATTCTTTTTACAGTGCTTACTATGATTATACTTGTGTCCCTTTTTTTCGTTCTTTCTTCTTCCTATAAAAAAAATTTCAGCAGACAACTTGTTTTTTGCGAAATAATTGAAGATAAAATAGAAACTTACAGTGACAGTTGATTATTCATTCGATGGTTTCTTTTTACTGATGCAATGTTTTAATCGTTCTGTATCTGAAAAGAAGCACAGAGACAAAGTGGGTAGTCATATTATATGATTCATTTTGGAAAAAACACATGTCGTCAGGATGTAGATTTAACTTGTCATAGTCGCATTTCTTTATAAGAGAGTAACAACGACAAAACCTATAGTCATTATATTTTAGAATACATTACACGATACAAATGGTTGTTGATAAAACTCTTTACGATGTTCTCGGAGTTGATGAAAATGCAACGACAGAAGAAATCAATAGAGTAAGAAATCGGCTTATATTTCTTCTAATGAGTGCAATAAAAAGACAACTTTTTCATGACTTTTCCCTCTTAATTGATAAAAAAAAACATTCGTTACAGTTCTTTTCTAAAGCAAATGATTTTGTGGTACTTTATAATGGCGTTTATTGTTGAATGAGTTTATTAAAAAAGGATGCTTGAACATTTTTTTAAATTTTTATTATTTTTATTCATAGGCTTTTAGAAGAAAGTCATTAGAGCACCATCCAGATCGTGGTGGCAGCCATGAAATGGTATGATCATCGATGTGTCAAAGAAAAAAATGCACCTCTTTCATTATTTAGATGCAGCAAATCAATGCTGCTAGAGAAATCTTGACAGATCCAAAAAAGCGGGATATATACGACCGTTATGGATTAGAAGGAATGAGATCAGGCATGGGTGAAGCCAACTTTGATACGTCATTTCCAGGATTTCCTGGAAACAGTAGGCTACTTAAATTCAAAAAGCTTTCTGAGTATAGATGCTTGTTTGTTTTTAGTTTTTGATATATTTGATTTATTCGGTTCCGGATCAAATCGTCGTCGACGAACAGCGCCAACGAAAGGCAGTGATATTAAACAAGTTTTGAGGTACATAAAGAGCCTAATTTTCATCTCTTGTAAAACGATTTGCTTCTTTTTAGAGTTTCTTTAGAAGAGTTGTATTCAGGTAATACGAGAACAATATCAGTCGATCTGGATGTGGTTTGTAAAGACTGTAATGGGTATGCATATAAAAATAAGTTTTATTTGATTCACGTATTATGATTCTACTCATAGTACTGGCAGTCTAGATGGAACAAGTCGTGAGTGCATAAAATGTAACGGACATGGCATTGAAACTGTAACATTTCGAATGGGTCCAATAATTCAACAGACTCAGAGCAAATGTTCATCGTGCAATGGTGAAGGTACTATGATCAATTCCAAAAATTGTTGCAAAAGTTGTCGCGGTAAAAAAGTTATTCGACAAACGAAGCATTTGGATGTAGATATAGCACCTGGAAGTCATGATGGAGAAACAATCAAGTTTAGTGGTGAAGGAAATCAAATAGTACATTTTCAGAAAATAAATACATATATATATATATTCCAGCTCATTGTATATTCTCTTTTCAGCCAAAAGGGGAAAACGGCATGGTATATGCTGTTCTTCAGCAACAGCCACATTCTGTATTTGAACGAAATGGTGATGATCTGACAATGAAGCTGAAAATAAATCTTTCTGAATCACTATGCGGGTTCCATCATGCGATTACACTGCTTGATGGGCATAAAATTCTAATTAAACATCCACCAGGCAAGCCAATCGTACCTAACAGTTACCGTTGTATAAAAGGTCAGGGTATGCCAAACAGACATACACACTCACATGGTGATTTGATCATTCATTTCGATGTGGAGTTTCCAAAAGAAAATTTTATCAAAAATGAAACTCAGTTGAAAGTAAGTCATTCTTCTCTTCACTTTAGCCCACACTCTTAGTCTATTTTTTTCAGCAACTGGAAGTCATCCTACCATCCAAACAGCGAGTAAAATTGAATAGTAAAGAACATTATGAAGAAGCTGAAATGACAGAATGTGAACCAAAACGAAAGAAATCTCAACAGCCACATTTTGGAAACGGTTATCATCATCATGGAGCAGAAAATGGAGAAGATGATGATATTCCTAGTCATCATCAAGGAGCTCAGTGTCAAACACAATAGGCACTTATG
Source organism: Rotaria sp. Silwood2 (assembly GCA_905329745.1). NCBI lineage: Eukaryota > Metazoa > Rotifera > Eurotatoria > Philodinida > Philodinidae > Rotaria > Rotaria sp. Silwood2. The sequence goes on from CAJNSZ010002654.1 coordinate 5,264, forward strand.
AGTTTCTTTTATTTTTCAACAGTTCAGAAATATAACTCTTTTAAGATATTTTTATCATTGTAGGAAATGCTCTTATTGCTTTTATTTTTGAACAAATAAAGGGCCATGTCACCAAATCATCTCACACTTGAAACGAATTTCTAGTATGACAAGCGTCTTGTCATTTACAAACAGTGTATTCCCTTGTAAAATGATACAGTGATGGTGTGAGTCTGGTTGTGGATGTAAGACAAAGCAGACTCATACCCACACCCAACTGCCGGGGTGACAATCTACTCAGCTTTGTTACTCGTATGCTTATCAAAATATACAATAATTTATTTTGATTTGATTTTATAGAATCTATGAATTTTTATGATTTGTGTGTCTCTTTTTATGTGGATGTTCAGTTCTGTTCGTTATGCTACTGTTCAGTTATTCGACACGAGATCAAATTTGTGGACTCGATGATTTCCATTTTCAGCGACATAGAGATTGCCGTGTCGATCGACTGACAGACTGGTGGGTCAACGCATGATTCGGGCATTCCCTCCATTAGCCACATAGACAGTCCCCCATTGAGTGGCAATGACTCTTTCAGGGCAAAAAAAATTGTGTCAGAGCATCTCCTCTTCCTTGACTCCCAGTCATATCAATGCCTTCTGTTGCATCTGCCACCCATTTCATCCCACGATGACTTTCCAGATCAGATACGTACACTGAATGATCTCGATCGATGAATATGTATCGTGGAGAAGATAGTTGATCGAGACAATTCCCACGTCCATTACCACCTGCCACTACTGTTTCCTTGAGATTCTTTTCTTCGATATCGTCTCACTTCATGTCTTGATCCAGCAGTAATATAGAGACATCCATTTTTGTCCATGATCAAACCGCCACTAGCGACGTTGGAGATGATTGTTTCTCAGCTTGTCACATTTCCACGAGGCCATCGAACCACTCTTCCATTTTAGAAATCACAGATGATAAGACTATCCATCTTTTTGTCAACAATCACATAGTTTGAGTGAAACAATTGACGTATTCCACTGTCATCTCCATTCCGACCAGCAACCACTTGACCACTCTTTGTATTCCATTTCCATTCCACAATACGTTGATTTCATCGATCAGCGACATATATTGTTTGATCATCATCAACATACAAACTCCATGGATAAGAGAGTTGACTGATTTCATAGCCTTCTTCATTTCCTCCAACCACAGTAATACCATCCTTTTGCCACCGAGCCATCGGATGAATGGAGGTATTGAACGGAGAGAGTAATGGATAGCCTGAAATAGAAACAAGTACAATTATAAGATAAGAGAGAATGAAATAGATGCAACTATTCATGGAAATTGGATTTGCTACAAAACGAGAAAACTCTTTTAGTCAAATTATCAACTTGGCCAAAAATGATCGTATTGGCTTCACTATGTTGTTGCATTTTTGTAAAAATGAGTTGACTGAATGATACTTTATGAAGGCTTTTTAAAACTACGATCGAGGATGATCCCTGTAACAGATGTATACTAATATTCATATGATACGGCTACAATACATGCCTTCACTCTGAGTAGTACTATACCATTACTTTAAAATTAAAGCAACAGTAAGCAGAACTCTTTAATACTTCTTCCACCGAACCATCAGAAGCTGTTTTTAATAATTCTAAGCCGCATTCATAACTGTTTATCGATCACTCAATGCAGGCTTCTGTAACACTTCGTCGAATGCTGTGTGAGGAATGTCAATGCCTCGTCATAAGTTAATCAAGAGATCTGATAGATTATTCTTGAATTACTACTCTCTCGAACGTAAAGAATGCTTCATAAGTTCTGGATTTCAACCAAAATTAGTTTACTTATAAATAAAGAGTGATGTCTACCGAACTATATCTATATGAGCTTTGAACACTTAAGACGATCTTTTAAATGAGGGTGTGGATATGGGTGTCTCTTCTCTAGTCATTCTCACCCACACCCACACCCCACCCTCTTTGTGTAAACTTTTATTGAATCGGATTCAGTAAAAGTTTACACAAAGAGTATGAATTGTTTGAAGCGAAGACTTCATATTGATGCTTCAACTGAATCAACAAAATGGCAAATATCTGTACTATTGTAGTAAGGTTGTTTCATCGAAGAGATGCTAAGCTTTTTCACAACTTCTCTTTTTATGACGAATCCTTGATAGACATACAGTCACGTCTTTCACTCCAAATTAGCCTCCTGTCGCTGCTCGTGAGCATATTAAAAGCTTTAACTTGAGAAAAAGTTGAGAACTAGAACTATTATTTATCATCCCTGCCTAATCAAATCTAAAATAAAGAAATACACCATCTGTATAATTTTCGCATAGCCTTCTCTCTTTATTACTTTATATACTTAGGCCATTCCAAAAGTAGTGGCACTGGTACTTTATTAGCATATAGTAAGCTAAACGAAATTTTCTTTTTATATGTAATGGTACTAAAAATAACGCTCTATCTTTGTGTGATAGTGATTCGCTCTTAAACTGACGTCATGATAGAAAAACTTCGATAAACAGTATCTGATATGATATGTGAAAATAACATAATAGCATATTTCTCTTTGATGCATATTCACTCGTTCATGTTATTTCTGTTCTTTACTCCTCTTTCTTTCTTCCTCTTTTTTTTCTTGTTGTCTTTCATACCTAATCGTCTATTCATGTACATTTATAGAGACACGTGTCTTGTTTGCCACTAACGTTTTTAAGAGAGCGAAAGAGATAAAGTTAAATTAAGTTTTATATCATTTTCGTCTATTTACATGGATAAGGAAAATGTTCGTTTCTACATTAAAGTGCGTACTGCACTTGGTATTGAAGCAAGAACTATTCATGATGAATTATATACTGGTTTTGGGGACAAAGCTCCTTCTTATAGAACAGTTGCTAGATGGTCTCACTTGTTTCGTGAAGACCGGAAAGAAGTTGAAGATGAAGATCGACCTGGTAGACCTGTGACCGAGACAACTTCTGAAAATATTGAACAAGTTCAAAGCATTATTGATGATGATCCTTTTGTTACGGTCGATGAACTGCAAGAGCAAACTGGTCTTAGTCATGGCACTGTATATCGAATAGTATCCGATCATTTGAAGCTGATGAAGATTACCGCTCGTTATGTACCTAAACATTTGACCGATTTTCAACGAGCTGAACGAGTTCGAATATGTAAAGAAAACTTAGCAAAATTTGAACGAGGATCGTGGAAATTATGTGATGTTGTGACAGGCGACGAATCATGGTTTTATCATAAACAAACTGGGAGAAAATTATCAAATGCTGCTTGGGTGAAAAAGGGAGATCCTCCACCGACGATAGTTCGACGTAGTCGTTTCGCTCCAAGAACATTGGTATGCATTTTCTTTAACTCAACTGGTCCACTTCTGATACATTATGTTCAACGAGAGCAAACTATCGATCACGAATATTATATCGAGAATTGTTTATACCCCGTTATTAATGAAATCAAGAGCCAAAGATCCAGTTTCGGTACTCGTTCAATTAAACTTCATCACGATAATGGAACACCCCATTTTCATCAAGAAGTGCTTAATTATCTTGAATCAGAAGGTATTACGGTGATGCCACATCCACCTAATTCTCCCGATTTGGCACCATGTGATTTTTGGTTATTCGACTTAATCAAACGAAATCTAGATGATCAAGACGATTCCGAATCATTACATCGTGCTATTACCGAGTTCATGAATTCTATGAGTATAGAAGAGTACAAGAAGACCTTCGATAAGTGGATTCAACGAATGCAATTGTGTGTGGATAACGAAGGCGATTATTTCGAACATTTGATGAAATAAAAACTTGTCGAAGATATTTTTGCATTTTTTTTTGTTCCGAAGCTATTACTTTCAGTTGTTCTAATATGAATAGACGATTAGGTATGAAGGACAACAAGAAAAAAAAGAGGAAGAAAGAAAGAGGAGCAAAGAACAGAAAGAACATGAACGAGTGAATATGCATGAAAGAGAAATATGCTATTATGTTATTTTTACATACCATATCAGATACTGTTTATCGAAGTTTTTCTATCATGACGTCAGTTTAAGAGCGAATCACTGTCACACAAAGATAGAGCGTTATTTTTAGTACCATTACATATAAAAAGAAAATTTCTTTTAGCTTACTATATGCTAATAAAGTACCAGTGCCACTACTATTGGAATGGCCTAAGTATTATACTTTGTTTGATTTATCAGGGTTTATTCATCATTCTTCATTTGTGTTCATTACAAATCATTGTCAGAAACAGAATCAAATGAACTTATGAGTCAAGTGTCACCAAGAAGCAACTGGTATGATTATAAAACAGTTTGATGAGGAAAGACTCGTGGATACAGAAATAAAGATAGATCCTTCGAAAAATGTAACTGAGCATCAATAATGGAATCATACAGTAATGCTAGGAGTAGCTTTCTAATTCAAGTTCGAATATAAATGAAAATTTCGAAAGCACACTCCCTTTTTAAGGCGAAAGCAAAAGATAAAATTTTATTCGAATTCGAGTTTATAATTGAAAGGAGGCTGTTACAGTGATGTCGCCTGTATACACACATTCTCTATATCAGTATTATCCTCTATCCTCTTTCATCTCTGTTTGATCTTGTATTCGTTCTTTTCGTTCTTCTCGTTCTTCTCATGATATATGTATTCTTTTATATCGTTATAAAAACAGTTGTTACTTTTCCTTACGAAATAAAGTAGTCCACGTACATCAAGGACATACGAATATATATCTCTCTCCATCGAACCTCACATAGAGCGAAGAGAGAACGTTAACAGAGGCCTTCCGTATAAGTACGGCAAAAAACTAAAACTGTAAAGTTTTTTTCGAATTCGAAATTTCGAGTTGAATCGAGGCTTCAAAATTATTCGGATTATAGTTCTTCAAACATTCAAACCAAGACACAAAGTGGCATGACGCAGCTACCATCTGAGATGCCATAAATTGCAATGTACGTCCCAAATACACCAGCTAGATCTCTGAAGGAAGCACTTCAGACGCTCCGCTGTAATAGCAAAGTACCAATTGAAAGGAAGCAAGCTACGTCTCAAAAAACATCCTCGAAAATATAGGTACAATGGTGAAATCAACCTGCAAGAGTACCACTGGAAATATATCTGGAAAAAAAAAGTGTGTACTGGATCCTTACATCTGAGCACCGATAATCTGGTATCGGAGTAATGCTGAAATAAAACTGCTGAGCATTACTGCTAATATAAAAGCAATATCTTTTTACCTGAATAATGATCCTAGTATGATATCATTTTTTTTTGATTACTGTGCACATAGAGACGCGTATGGATTGCAGCTCTTCCGGGGGAGCGGGGAGACGCTTCAAGGTTCCACGCCGCGACACTAAAATAAAAGGTCACTTCTACGGAGAGAAGCGCTTCTGTGTGTAGATTGTGGATGATCACAGCTTCGAGTTATAGAATAATGAAAACGGAAATACGGCATTCATTACTACACTGACAAGCTTAAAGCTGTTTCGAAAATATAACTCCAAAAGATTTCATTTCGGCGTTTTACCAATAGTTAGATTACATTTTAGTCTCAATCCGAGAATTCGAATTCGAAAAAAAATGTAAACTTTTGCTTTTTCGCCATACTTATATCGAAGCCTTTTTCTCATCTATTTTATAAGTGATATCGTGCAGCTGAAGGGACTCAAAGTCTCTTTACGCTTCTACATGTGATATCATTCTTTTTCTGTTATTTATTATTTAATCGATCTTTTACACTAGAAATGCCATGTCAATTGATGTTGCTTCTTGTCTTTTGTAGATGTGCGATACAAGTTGTTCAATTATCGTACACCAACGGAAACGACGTTACTGGTTGAAGCCTAAAGATACGAAAAACCATATGATGCACTATTGTATCGCGTGAGAAGTCAGTATCATGTTTAAATATCGCTTCTAGGAGGATTTTCGATTCAACAAATAGTATAATAGACGAGTTTGACAGAAATTTTTTTCTTCATTTGGGTCTTAATCAAGGTGCTTACCAATTCTGTTTACTGTAAGTTGAGTTGTGCATTTCGACCATATGAAATGTATAGATTACCCTTGATATTGGTGATGTATCTAAAGAAAAATGTGTAACAGAAAATCGATTTACTATAGTCTTCTATATACTTTTTTCGCTTTTGTGGAGGACTTGACCGTGTATAAGAATGCAATCACCTGGAAATAAAATTTTGTGAGCTAAATAAAAAGTGTTACAGAATTTGACTAGCTTACCAGCTTTGACCTCTACCGGAACAAATTCTGCATCATCATAAGGTTCGTCTTCTCCTGTGAAAATAAACATTGAACCTTCATTAAATTCTTTTTCATCGGGATTTCGAATGAAACGACGTCGAATAGGTTCTAAATGTTATTCAAGCTGTCGCAAACAAATACAAAAAAAAGAGGACTCACTAGAATTTGAACCAGGTATAAACCAGAGACAGCTATTGTTGATAGTAGCATCTTCCAGAGCAATCCAAAAGCCTACTATCTTTAGCGGTTCATTATACACGAATGTGCCATCTTGATGGACCGGCACTATTGAATGGAAAGAATAGATAATTCAGTTATTATATAAACAGACTTAATTTACCTTTCGTTCCTATGAATGGCTGCTTAAAAATGGACAACGATTGGCGTACTGCAGGTTGGATAAAGTTGAGATCATGCAGAACGGCCTGATGAATAAATGAGGAAACTCTAGAAATAGATTGATTCATTTACTTTACTTTGACTTTATCTGAAAATGTCACACTTTTGAACTCGGGTTCGAGCATATGAAGATTATGGCCGACCCGTCTCACACTGAAACGTTTGTCTTGATTGAGTTTGCCTGTTTATATTGTTATTAATCGATGGAAAACTAAAGATTAAAAAAGAGAAAGAATTTTTTTTTCTTTACACGCTACCTGTTTCAGGATTAATAGCATCTTCTTCCATGAAGCAAAATATCTTATCGGTGCTATCGATTGTTTGCTGATGGATACAGTGTGTTTTGTTTTCAGCATTGGAAAATAGCCATGGATTCTCACGTTCTGGGTTCCAAGTATCTACTATTCGATCGAGAGTGCCTTTCAACTTTTGACATTCATCAAGAGTTATGAATTCTTTCAAGACAAGATAACCATCTTGGTCGTACTGTAACGAATATTATGCAAGAGTACGAAATAATAACAATATACATACACGATGAATTTGCTCTTCGGTCAACATTTTGCTTGGCAAGAATACGTGGATGTGTGTTCGTCTTACCTCTCAACTTTTTATATACAAGAATAGGACAGGCAAACAAGAAAAGGAGCCAATGAAACCAAAAGGATTGTGATATTGACAATTCAAATATATCTGTTTCAAAATGACGTGGAGCGTAGAATATATGAATTCAAGCTGTGAATAGTAAAATGTCTATAATATATAGGATCAACTTGTAGCTAGGCTCGTGTGCACTGCAAACGTCATGATAGCATAGAACAAAAAATGCAATGGTAATGTTTCTTCAACAGTTTACTTATTAGTTATCAGTTTGAAGACGTGTCCACTTTCAAAAGATAGTGTTATGTAGCAAGATAGTGACTATGCAACTTTTGTCTTTCTCACTTGAAGATTGAGGAGCTCATCGAAAACAGCAGAGAGAAAAAAATAAAAGAAGAAAACGATGCTTATGTGTTTGTATATACATATAAGAGATGAACACACAGAGAATGTAAGAGTATGAATCCAGGTTGCCATCTTGTCCACATCTTACGGCTGATATGAAGCCTTCTGGTTCGTCTAGTAACAAAGAAACAAGTGACACAAAAACAAAGAAAATAAGTTAAGAGTAGAAAGAGCCATTAAACAATCGCCTAGTGATTTTTTCGGAATGCTACAAATAGGGTGTGGTATGTATATTCGGATGTTGGTAAACTGTTTTTTAGTGGTTCTGTAATAGTCGATATATGTTTTGGGTTTGTTTGGTTCTGTGAAGAATTTGTGGGCAGTTGTTTGAAGAAATGCTGATGATTCCGCTGTTTTGTGTCTGTCTCTGTTCTGGTCATTTGGTGATTAGTTGTGCAGCTGGATTCAACGAATGTCTTTTTGAGTTGGTTTGTGTAGCTGGTGCATGATTTTTTTTGCGTATCTTATCTAGAACGAATAGGAAGTAGGATTAGTTTCGAGATACCATGTATGTATCATGATGATAGAGCTTATTTTTATACTTAAAACAGTTGCGAGTTTTAGTTTTACGCCTTTATAGGAATGTTTGAGAGAGTCGAAAAAAAAATTGAATCAAAAAGCTTGAAAGAAAGGATCATTGCTTATGCTGTTTAATTCTTGGCACTGTTAGGTTGCTGAGTCTTAGGCATGGGTTTTCTAACTAACTTTTGAAGTGCAGATTTTTTTTATGTACAAATGTGTCTTCCAATGTTCGTTTTGTTCTCACAATAAATTTGATGCTGACATGTTTAACATTGTATTCTTAGTGTTCTAAATGTCTTTCACACCATGTACAAAATTCCCGTTGAAAAGCTAACCTCGGTTCACTCTCGAAAATAATATTTTGCATACATGACATTAAGATCCGAAGTTCTTTTTTCTGGGTGTAAATCAATTGAAAACAGATCGACCTATCTTTTAATCGAAAGACAAGTTCAATCCTGCTAGTCTCAACTTTTCATTTTCAACAGTCGGCCTAGTCGTAGAATTGATAACAGTAAACTAATAAGCAAATATGCTTGATAAAAGTAATTAAAAAAAACAGAGTTGATTTCGCCGACATGTTTCGTGTTATTTCTTAAGATATTGAAACACTCATCAGGGCTTTGCACTATAACTTTCAAGCAAAAAAAAAAAACAAAAATCCGAAAAGAATAAAGAAAACGCAACAAATAAAATAAAAATGGGGGACAAATTGCATACACCATAGAACAACTTTTTTCAGAAAAAATTCAAGTGGTTTCTTTTACAAAAGTAATCGCAGTGCTAAATCAAAATAAAGGGTGTCCCAGAAGTTCTGTTACAATTTTGAAATTCATCGTTCTCGCGTTCAACAAAAGGCAAACTTCTTGAAACTTTGGCAGATTATTGTACCTATCAAGTACTACATAACTACA
>CAJNSZ010002657.1:0-14383 GCA_905329745.1 Rotaria sp. Silwood2
TCTACAAAGGTTCAGTGTGATGTTTTTCTCTCTTGTTTATATATACTGTTATCTATAGTTTATGTATATTTCTAGTCTTAGTTACTGGTTTTGATTTAAGAATTAATTGTTTCGACACAAAAAACAACAAAAACAGATTTAACAAAATTAACAAGTTATTTGTTTCTTATCTATACAATTTCTATTCGTTAAAGTATAAACAAGACTTCATAGTCCAAAGAATACTAAACAGAAAAGAAACGAAATTCATCCATTTAATCGTTTCAAGTGTATTCTATTCTATTAGTCCATTGATTTCACCGACGCAAATTTGATTGGGTTTTTTTTCTTGTAAAATATTAAACTATTTATACCCACTGTTGTTTTATTAGAAGATTCTAAAATGTTTTCTGTTTGTTTTTACTTTAATACTTTTTATTGTAAAATATTTGTGTTGAAATAATTTGACACAACAATGCAAATACAGAAATGAATAAGAAAAAAAGTTTATCTAATACACGATTTTTGATTAAAATAATAAAGAATCTTTTAAAAGTAAACATTATCTTGATCAATTTTAATTACATATATAAATATTAATCCATTTTATTGACTACTATATATCAAATTTGAATTCATTTTTAAAAGATATGTACTGAGATGACCATTTTTTCCTATAATTTTTTTCGCTTTTCTTAATCTAAAAGGTATCAGAAAGTTATTAGAAGTGGTTTATATCATGTGGTTTTGTGCATTACAAGGAAGAATTTTTTTTTAGTCTTATGATATTCTCAAGATTGATAGAATTTCTTTTCTCAAAACTCTTAAGAAACACATTTTCTATATACAGTTTCTAGTGCTGATCATGATTATGATGCTTAAAATTAAATAAAATTGATTTTGCCAATAAAAAGACATTTTATTAACTCTTTAGTTGTCGCTGGCGCATATATGGGTCAGAATCAGGAGCCTTATCATCGCATGAACTAAAGTAATCTTTCGTGATGTATGCTTTTTGACGCATTTGCGTAAAAACAAAAGTTAGAAACCATGCTCTTCCTAAATCACCATTTTGTTGAGGCACGCTATAGTATCGTTCCATAAAAAAAAAGAATAAATTTTCAGCAAAATCGTTTCTTTTTTCTCTATGTAGATAGCGAAAGGATTAATGGATAACCTGCACGATCTTTTTCCAATTTATCCATTTCGTTTACATTAAGGTTCCCCTCAGAAAAATCGTTTTTTTTCTACAAAAAGACACTTTTTGAGATAAATATATAGACATGATCCTTAAGGTATCTATGATAGATGTTAGCATAATGATAATACAAAAATATTCAATTAATTTTTTAACTCTAATGGAAAAACATCAAAACTAACATTAATTAATGTACTTCTAATGCTAAGCCAGTATCCATGATAGAATGTTCACATGATGAATAAGCAGCCATGACCGGTTTCGTCCTTGCTTAAGGAACTCATCAGATGGCATTATTCTACATTTTAACACTGTATCTCCTCTAATTTAGGGGTTAATTCACAGTTTTCGTTGTCGTTTTATATGATGATGAATTTGAATAATGCTCTCTGATGAGTCTCTTAAGCAAGAACGAAACCCGGTCAAAGCTGCTTATTTACAATGTATTTATAATGTAATTATTAATAATGAGAGAAAGAAAAAGAATTATTTAATTGATATTTATTTAATGAAGATAAACTTCTACTATTTATAGATATAGATGTAATAAATATAGATAGAACTTTCGGGTCTGCTGACCCATTTTCAATATCGATTGCTTTTAATAATGCTGGAATTATTGATGTTAAATTTGATTTTTAATTTCGTTCAATATAAATTGATTATATTGATGGTAAAATTGTTGATGGTAAATTTAATTTGAACTTTGAATTTGAATGTTCTTTTGCCTATTATTCTTCATTTATTTATATTAATAAAGATAATGTTGAAAGAAATGGAATAATTATATTGATAATTAATACCATTCCATTGATAGGATTTGATTATAAATAATTTTAATAATGAGAGAAAGAAACACATTTAAATCAATATGGGATTTTTTTTCTCAAGACACAAGATATAGTGATTATATGCATTTTATTTGATAAAGTCTTAAATGAGAGAGACAGCTCATTCGATATTATAGATTTTAAGATTGAAGATTTGTTGTTAGTATATCTTTTTGTTGCCGATTTATTAAGAATTTTTACATTATTCATTCAGTCATCAACTAGAGACATCTGTTGTATTGTTTCTATCAACGAAAGTCAATTGATTTGTTGTATGGCGTTTGCGAAAGATTCCCACTTTTTTAGTTGTGCTTGATGATGGAGAACTGATCATTGATTAGGATAGGAGAATAAACGCGGTTTGGCCGGGTGAAGTTTTCTTACGTGTTTTAGGAAGGATGTGATGATTCGAAACTTTTCTTTTCTTTTCTGTCCTACAGGACTTGCCACTCGTAAAATATCTGTCTAGAGAGATATAAATCGGAAACATAGTAATCAGTTCGAGTACATTATAAAATATTATATTGTTTCATCTTGTACTCTGTTCATTTACCATAATCTCGTAGAGAATGAAGTTTTCATCGATCGTTTGTATTACTCTAATAAGTATTTTGTTATAGATCTTTCAGTTACTACATGTATAATTTTCCATCATATTCATCAAAACTTATGAGCTGAGATGGATCTGATAGTGTTTCACTATATCTGACATGTTATTTCATTAATATTATTGTCTCATTTAGATTTATTTTCGGTATCGTTATCTAGTTGCTGATCTCATCGCATTGTTCAATTAACTAAATTTATATGTATGTTATTTCTATGATATTATCTCTTTAATATAATCTTTTGATCTAGATTAATCTTCGTACTTCCCAGTGAAAAATACTCATGAAAAATAACGAAGATAAACGCGTTCTTGGAAACATAGAAACTTGTTTTCTACTTAAAGAACGCGTTCTACAGTTTAGCAAAAGTGTTCATCAAAAGAAAAAATTGTTCTCCAATTTAAAGGAAAGCATTCTTTGCCGTTCTATGATATATTAGAACGCTTTCTTTTCCTTGCCAAATCGTTCTTCATTCGAATAGAATGCGCTCCTAACTGTTCCAAAAATTATTAGAATGGGTTTTTCCAGATTTTTTTTCTGGAACGGTTCAAAAGGGATTCCATCAAAATGAGATTACTTTCTTTGCCGTTCTTATAAGAAATACCTGAGAACGGATTCTTCGAGCTCATGGACGCTTCTCACACAATTCAATAGCAATCTTAAAAAAGAAAAGAATGCGTTCCCCATTGTTCTCCAAATTGATGAATGCTTTCTCAGGAATTGAAAAATCCATTTTGAAGAAATAGAATGGGTTCTCGTTCATTCCATAAGTTCAATGAAATTATCTCGTTACATTGAAAAACGATTTCAAATAGCTTAGATTGTGTCCCTTAATATTCACTAATGTGTTAATGTTTTTCTTAATTATTCGACTAAAAAGTGATCATCATAATTCTCGATTTTCATTTATAAACATCCATTTCGAAGGTTGAAATTTCAGCTATCGATCTCGACACATTCTTATTTACCATAAATCGACAATAATAGCAAAAGTTAGAACAAAGATATGCTAAATAATAATCAGAATATTAAATGATTCAGATTCGTTTGACAAACGAATAAACATGATTTGTTCCTTCCGATGAAGACAACTTTTTTGCTATAAGGGGAACGATGAGAAACCATTATAAATCAAGAGTAATCACTGAAAATATTAGAAATCTGTGAGGATCAACAAAAATCAGAACTTCATTTCATAAAAACCAACTGTTAGTTCTGTTAGTTTTCAATGATTTTTAGTAATAGAAATCGGTTTATTTCTCTTTGGTTTACGTGGTGCTTCCACGTTAAAATAAAAGTACCATAGTAGTATAGCACATAATAAAGTTAGCCATTTCAACTAAAATGTTGAGTTGTAATCAGGTATATGTTATCAGAGAAACAAATACACAATAGAGAGCACAATATTCGATAGACAAAATGAATTCCGAACAGTCAAGAAAAAAGTATTAGAGATGTGCAACGTAAGTCTTTTTAACCCCTACTCTATTCTGCCCTATAGTTGCGTAATCCTGACACTACTGCACCATATATTTCCTTCATTTTAACTGTACCCCACGCATATCATAGATAAAGAAAAAAAAATTTCGATGATAATTTAACTGCGCCCTCTTTTTCTCTCTCTTCCTGATGAAACGGTAAGAAAAACTAATACAATTTTCTCCAGGAATGTGTTCCAAAGTCGCAACTAAAAACGAAAACAATTTTAACACTTCTGCACCTTGATAATACTGCTGTGTTTTCCGATGCATGAAATTATATTTCCCCTACTGTGAGCGTGAATAGTTTTTATTTAAATAAAACCTGTAATTAAGCATTAATTAGCCATTATACGGATCACTGAGTACTTCGATGTTATTAAAAAGGGATCCACCAGATAGCGCTCGTCGAGTTCTATCTGGAGAGGTGTATGTCATACTTGGAGTGCACTCTTGGGCGAATCGGAAGGACTTTAATTACAAAAAACAACTATTTAAGAACTAATTAGCGATTTTTCGGGTCACTGAGTACTTGAATATTACTAAAAACCAGTCCACCAGATAGAGCTCCTCGAGTTCTATCTGGAGAGGTATGTCTCGTACTTGGAGTGCACATCTAGGCGAATCGCGACGACTTTAATTAGAGAAAACTACTAATTAAGCACTAATTAGCGATTTTACGGATCACTTAGCACTTGGATGAGATAAAAATGGGATCCACCAGATAGAGCTGGTCGAGTTCTATCTGGTGAGGTATGTCTCGTACTTGGAGTGCCCTTCTAGGCGAATCGTGACGGTTTTCCTGAATTTTCCTCTTTTTTTAGGCATTTTTTTGCATTTTTAGCGGATGGGAGTGATTGTGTTGGGGAGAAAACATATGGAGCTGATAGAGCTCATCGAGTTCTACTTGCAGCGCTGCTGATCTCATTTGAAGTACACTCCAGGGCGAATCCATTCAGGAAAATGTCGAATCCTGACCTAAGATATCCTACGTGCAAATGCGACCCACCGCCTCCCTTACTTGTATCGCCTATATCTCCAGAACGGCTTATCCGTTTGAGCTGAAATTTTCAGTTAATTCCTAACTTTGTTAGGTCTACCTACTGTAAAAATATCAGCCAAATCAGTGACATCGATTGAGCAACATTGTCAGTAACTGCTCGTGGCTTACGTGCAATACCTCATAGGGATCATTAGTCGCTCATTAAAGATGACTTTAAAATTTTTGAGATAGCCTGTTTGATGCATTTCCCAACGCTGAAAAATAAATGTAAATTGAGTTTCCAGTTTGAAGAAAATTCAGGGCTGAAATATACATGAAAGATGTGAGAAAATAATGAAAACTATGATTTCTGATGCAATGGTAGAATATCTTGTAAGGCTTAATTGAAGGTTTGTTGCTAGTGGAATTTCGAATATTCTATACTCATTGGATAGCTCTTTCTTTGCTCTATCCAAATCCATAAAAACATTTCTGGTATCGCTAGATTTAACGGAAAAATACAGGCTCGTACTAAAAAAAAGAACGCGAAAAAATGTCTTTAAAACAGTATCGGCGATCTAGTTTTGACCCTACAATACCTCTATATTGAAGGTTGAAAAGAAGTTCATATATAGGGTTTTGTAGAGCGAAATTCACTCTATCGAATGAGCTGTAAACCGAAAAGATTCTAATAAGTTACAGAAAAAATGATCAAACACTGGCTAATTAGAAAAAAAATTTTTCAAAAAGTTCTTTAAAGGCCTTTCCAATGTTTGATTCGTAACTTTTCGGAAGTACGCTAGAAACGGCTGAAAATTTGGATTTAGAGGTTTTGAATGATGCTCTTTCATTTGCAATCAAAAAATATGGGGGTCAAATTTTTCGAGAGTATGGCTATTCTCGATGGAGTCATGGACCGTCTCTTAAAAACGTTTTAATAATGAAAACATGTTCAGCAAGAAGATCCTTGTTTTAAAAATATTGATAAAGATAGAGTCGAATTTAGACGTGAAATCGATAGTTGTTTTCTATTTTAATTCAATAGTATTGAATTACATAGAATCGAAAAAAACAACAAGCAAACAATTACTTTCCTTATATTTATATTGTACGTTCTTTTCCTCATTCTCGCTAAGGGGTCAAACACAATGAAAAAATTAACTCTGTGTTAAGAAATGTGATTGGCGTTTCTCTATATAGCAACGCCAATTATATTGGTTAACTCACTTTGAGTTAAGTCAGTGTGTTTGACCCCTAACTCATGTATTCATTTCTCTCTTTTCTTTGCGTCAAAAATTGAAATGCATATTGCTATGCTGTCATCAACACGACAAAATAAAACAGAATAATGATTTTTACATTTTATATTAGCCGGACGATCGTTTAACATTTCGCTATATTGACTGAATAGAAATTTTTTTCGCCGAATATATGTGACTCGTATGAGAAGGAAACGAATATGCTTCTTTTTTTCTCTAACATACATTGACGAACAAATACAACAGCACTTGAACATTATACGATATAATATACTCTGGAGTGGTCTGTATGATTTTATTGTATTTTTCGACATTTTAGTATAGTTAAGATATTGGACTTATACAAATAAAGAAGAGAAAATTACGTTTTCCATCTGTGTATTTAACTTTGAAATAAACTGAACACTTGTGGCTTACATGGCTTTACTTCTAAATTTTTCACGTTAATTTTAAATCGAAATTAATCATAATCCAACTCAAAAATTAAGGTTTACTTTGTTTTTACGAAAGAAAGTAATTTGTTTCTTCGAATTTTTACTAAAATTTTCATTAAACTTGCAAATTATAGAATATAAATTGATTTTAATTAGACAAAATGATGCTGTGAAATACAAAATACAATGAATATTTCCATTTAAGGCAAGAAATTCAGATCTCTCTTACAGACAACACATTTCTCGACAGATTCTTATTAGAAATCGGTGTATTATAGGCACGTCTATTACTTTTTTATCTGCAGTTTCATATTTTTTTGTTAGACTTGAGTTTTCAACATTATATTTTGATAGTGCTTTAATCTCGATGTTTTTAACAGTAATGAAACTGTTATCAGCCTGTACTTTATTTAGCAAAATGATCTTTAGTTAAAGACTGAAAATGTCATCTTTGGAATAAGAAACAAATGAAGAAGAAAAAGATTTTTTTGATAATTGTAGTATAAATGAATATTGATATATTGTATTTTGAAGATGTGAGACTAATATTGAATGAGAAAATATTATTTATTTTCGTTTTATTTTTGTCAATGGAAATAAAGGGATCGGAATTTTCCATAGTAGATTTTGATGAATAATATATCCAATCATTCTGGAAAATTCAAATGGATAAGATAAAATTGAAAAAGATTTTATCTTATGATATAATGTTAAAAATATTTCAATTCTTCATTATAGGAACTTTTTTTTTCATCGATGCACAATAATTCATAGAATAAACGTTTTTAATGAAGAGACAAAATTAGTGACTTATGTTGTCTGACTTAGTGCACAGTTTTTCGACATTGAATAGAAAAAAATTTTCTAGAAGTTAAATCTCTAAAATGTGCTCTTTAAAATGTAGTGAAGCTAGATTGTATATTCTCCCATTGTTTTCTTTTCCTAATGGCAGAGTTCATTGATTTGCTTAGCAAATCATATCGATGAGAAAATGTGAACTTGACTGCGGTTTGTGGCATATTAGCTTTGAGCGGCAGGTACTATCTAGAATACCAAATATACTAGAAAAGAAGATGATATTTTTTTCCTACAATGTATAGTATGGACTAATGGTGGTTCCAACACCATAAGCCACTAATTTCTCTCTTTTAATAGGGACATTTACTCTTTCATACGTTCGTAAAATGAAAATTTTTCTTTTTTTTCATACAATAATTAGATCAAAAACTGAATTAATAAAGTTATAAGATCGAAACTGTTGATCTCATATATTTGTATAATAATGCTCACATGAATTAAGAAATGGCATCCTTATTTATCAAATAGTCGTGTTTCACTAATGTCTCAAGACTTAGACGGGTTTTTATTTTAAAATGATTTTCTAATTTAAGTAAAAATTGTTTGAAGTTCAATAATATTCATGGGAACTTGAAAAGTGAATAGAATTTCTTTTCATTTCATTATGTCAGTCATTCCATTGACGATCAATTGTAATCGAATCTGAAAAAAACAAAAGAGAAGCATAACATATCTTTCTTTTTAGATCAAATAATAACTAGAATGGAAACACTACCTAATGAAATCCTTCTTCATATTTTTTCTTATCTTGAATGGTTCGATATGTTAACATCTTTTTGGTCATTAAATATTCGCTTCAACTTTCTTGTGTGTTCAACTCTTTCGATAAATGACAATCTATCGAATACGGGTATTTGTATTAAACAAGGTTTATCTTATAATAAATGTTGTTCAATATTATTTCCATTGATTTTAAATTCTTCATCTCTTTCTTCTTCTATTCAACGTATTCATTTTGATGGAACAAATTCAATTGCTTCTGATCTTTGTTATGAATGGTTGTTTAATGATAAAAAAATTCTTCATTTTTCTAATCTTAAATCACTTATTCTTACTCGATGTGGATCAATTGAACCAGTAATTCAATGTTTATCTTATCTTATTGAACATCAATTAGATGAACTTACGTTAACATTTGATCAGCAAGTGTTTGAACGGATTTTTTATGTAAAAGAACATGTGTCAATGGTTTCTGATATAGGTAATCAATCGTTTATATGATAGATTCTATAAGTCAAGATGAGATTCATGTGTCTTGAAGAACTCATCCTTGATTGAGACCATTTACATCTCATATAAATCCATCCACTAAAAAACTCAACGTAAAAATATCGGTTTCGAATTTATCTGATTAGAATTTTTTTGTTCCAAAAAGAAGACACCACGTTCATCTCCTCTACTTTCATATTCGACGGATTTTTTCGAAGAAATCAATGAAGCTCTTAATACTAATTAGAATCATTTAGGGACGAATGAACAGAGAATCTATTCATGTAGAAGGTAAATGGTGTCAGTCTGTGAGCTTCCGTCTAGAAGAAAAAAAAAATCTTAGAATCTGTAACTAGTCGCTCATCTATATATTTTCTACACTTGATACTTTCTTATCTTAACATCTTCAAGTCAATCTCGATAAAACATAAGCCTTTCTAGATTTTGCTATCTTCATGGTAGATATGTCTGTTTAAGCATAGATTGAAATCTATAACCATAATCAGATATCTAGATATCTTTAGAAAATATCAGTCTTTGTGCGATAAAGTAGAAGTTGATTTAATTATTTTGAAAGAAAATCTTGCGGGTTGATAGATCACTTCTAAGGTGAGAATTATCTGATTGCATAAGATGTATTGATACAAGAAAAAGTCTAAATTGATTCGTGCTCCTAATGCTTTGTTCTTGAGTTATTATCCGAGATGTGCAAGAGTGAACTGATATCTAGACGACGATAAAAATAAAGTCGTCTGAACCGAACCTATAGATTGCATTTAAATGATCTGTAGTTTTGAGCGAATTACCTTATAAGTCATACCAATCAAAACAAAAGTCAAGAGAGGTGACGAAAAAGAGTGACGTTCGTCTAATGAATAGACGAAAGAACGGGTATTTAAGATTTTTTTTAGATTTGATGTGAATAAATTCTGAAACAGTTCATTTTAAGCTGAGACTAAGATCATAGTCGGTATCTGAACAATTAAAATCATGGAACCGGAACCAGACCAAATTTACCAGGACTATAGCTGAGACTATTGGGAAATAAGTTTCTAAGACCGTAACTAAATAACTTGGTCTCGCACATCTCTACATATGACGATTCTACTGAATTTTCGATGAATGACAGAAGGTATTAAGAAATATCAAATGTTGGAATTTCGATCTCAAATTTACTCTTAAATCAGTGTCATGTTAACTTTAATGCAACAAGATTTTCAACGGAAACAAACGGTTTATTCCCATGATATCAAGTTCTTCAGAAATTTGTACCTTTTCAAATATTTTATAAAGTATCCATTTTGAGAATTTCATGCGTAAGAAAAGAGCAACCCATTTGAGCTACAATAGCTGATATGTTAAGAGTACCAGAAGAGCTATTTTGCGCAAATTTTCAGATTAGAATTTCTATATTTGACATATGTTGAGATATCCTAGTATTGAGCGATAATTCAGTGAAATGGTCACATAGTTCAAGAACAATGCAGAATGAGCTCGAATGAATTTAGGCTATATTGCATCTCAATACGTCCCGTTCAGTGGCATAAGTTTCAGTTCAAAATCGATTTATCACTTCACCAGATTCTCTCATAAGACAGAGAAATTAGTATGATACGTAAAACTATTGAATTTAAAAATTCATCGTTTTCTTCCTATGAAAAGAATCTTATATATCAACAACTACAATGGAATTATAAATAGATCTTGTTGCATTTTTGACCCTATATTATGTTTATGTTAGACATGTTCCTGTGAATGATTCATTTAAATGTCAATTAATTGATATATATTCAGGGCGTAGCCAGGAGGATGATCATGGTGTCCAAGCAGCTTCCTTGGAGAAAAAAAATGGCTGAAGAGGGCTACAGGGTTAAAGATTTCGTCTTATGACGGGCACCCCTTAGAAAATTTTTGGCTACGCCACTGTATATATTCATCTACTTGATTCAATTGAAATACAGTAAAGTTTCTCTATGTGGGCACTGCTCTAAAAAGGACGCCTCGGTTATGTGGACATCTGGCGGACCGACCGACCGATTTTTACTGTTAATGAGCCTCTATAACAAGAGCATCTCTCATTTCTTAGCAGTGGGCACTATTTTTTTTTGATGCCATACTGTCTAATCGAACCTCTCTTGCATGAGCACATATAGTTAATATTTGAATTAGTTCACCGTTCTTTTCCTTCTCGTCGCTCTGTGTTGTTCTGTGAATGGGACGGAGAAACGTTTTTCGTCCAACATAACAAAAAAATACAACTCACTCATCTATACATTTCTAATTATGCAATCAGTGATAAAAAGAGTACAAATAGTCGTGCTATTTGACATTGATATATAAAAACAAGCAAAGCTCAATTATTCCTTAAAAGCCGAATGTTCCTTCCAAGGGACATTGTGAAAAATGCTATAGAAGACGTAATAAAGCCGTTTACGCAAAAAGCAATATTTGCCTAGACTTTCATGGTCTGATAGAATATAGAGTGAAAAAGAAATCTCTCAAAACTGATTATGAGAAGCTGCAGCAGGTGTTATAAAATTCGTGCATTTTTTAAATGCCAGTTCTTATTTTAAAAAGTTTGCCTGTTCATAAATATAGCGTGAATTTTTGTTTTTCTGAGCCATATCACGAAACACAACGACAAGCTATCTATTGAAATTATTTCATAAATTTTTAACCGACTTGCTGGCACATAATGATAGCACAAAGAAAATGTCTCTTGGGAGGAACATTCGGTCTTAACGGATCAAAAAATTTCAAGTAGCCCTTATATTGGAACAGAGAGTGCGTCAACTTTGAAAAAGTGTCAAATATTGCTTCAATTCATTTTTTGAGTAATAACAAACAAATAAATAATATTATTCCAAAGAAAAAACTCTTTTGACATAAATTGAGAATAGTACAAGATTTGCCTTTCAAGGGACATTCTGTATTTTTTAAGAAAAAAAGATATTTTTTTACAATTATAACATGATCATACCGAGGGTTCAGATGCTCTATTCTAGTGATTAGTTTTTCTTTAATGTCAAGAAAACATCCTTCGGCTTTTAAGGGTTATGGACTTTTTCCAAATCTTGATTGTAGATAAGAGAATAGAAAATAAATTTAGATGAAGAGAAGACAACAGATGATGAGAGTGAAATACTGGGCACACTCGAAGGTCCAAGAACAGAGTAGCAATATATATGTACGGGCATTGTTTGTGATGCAACTTGCGGAAAACATATTTGTGACTGTTATCTGTCAAAACTTCTCTAATGCAGTCACTTCCGTCAAGTGGGCGATTTGAAAAAGTTCCGAAGATACAGATCTAAGGCGGATTTTAGTGTAGATTAAAATTTATTTCTATACTTATTCTTAACGTTCGATACTTTGATCAATCAAAAAAATATGACATTTTGTAAACATGAGTTTTATTTTGTGAAATCTAAAATGAAAAAAAAAAAGTTTTTTCTGTTTTAAATATTATTTATAATTTAGAAAGTGAGAAGATTCTGTCTTAAACGCGAATATTTTTCTTTTTAATAATAGAATATTTCTCTCCTTTGTTTTTCTTTGACATATAATAGAAAAACAAATGATCATACTCAAACAATTTCTTTGTCAACTATTCTCTGTTCAATGTCAATTAACAACTCTTCGACTTGATATTAGCAACGAACTAGTGGATGGTAATATTCATCGATGTTTAACATCAAATTCTCATCTATCTTCGAATTTTATGCGACGTCAACCTCAATCTTGTTGTATGACTCTTCGTCGTTTATTTATTCGACTTAAATATACATGTTTTCTGAAAAATATTATCAAACATGTACCTAATCTCGAACAAATGTCAGTTCAGTTTGATTCTTCATTGGGATTAGATCCATTATGGAAATCGCATGTTGAAACGCTGAGAAAATCAAATAAAAATTGGTCTAATAAAGTAAGAAAAATCATCTTTTTTTTATTTTATGAATTTCTCAACATAGTTTTTGCTTTTGATTAATAAAAACAATTGAAACCTTTTTTAGGTACCAAAACTACGATATTTAAGTTTACAAACTTTCATTTACGAAGATTTACAATTTGTTTATTTGAAATGGCTTCTCAACAATTTAAATCATGTTGAAAAACTTCGACTTCATCTTAAAAGTGATAAACTAATTGAAACGAGGTGTCAAAAAATATGGAAAACTTTTATTGATGCCAATTTCATTCGAGAATATTGTTTACCAGATACAATACCGAATTTAATTGATTTCAATTTTTATATTTGTTCAGAATGTCAATTATCATTTAATGATATAGAAAAAATAATTAATTCATTTAAAATTCATTCTTTTTTTATTTTACATCAATGGACAAATGTTAAATGTTTATTTGATCCAATCATGTCATGTCAACATCTTTTCTCTTCTTCTAATACAGTTCAATTCTCTGATAGTCTGATGTGAGATATCTGTTGAGATCTTCTTAATTCAATTATGTTCTTGTCTTTTAGTAATTATCCAAATATTTTCAATTGGCCACATATTGGCGGTACCTGGTTTCAGTTACATCCATCACTTTATTTATTTCTTGAACAATTCAATGAATTATCTCCTAATATTTCTTGTATTAAAGTATACAAAAGTAAATTGTTTTGCTATTTCAATAGTTTTCTTGATAACTGAAGAAGTACATATTCATGTAATTTCTTTGCGTCTAGTTCCTAAAAAAAACGATAGAGGAAAATAGAAAGCATTAATTTTCACGAAACAATTATATGAGAAGAAAGATTTCATCTATCTTGTTTTCAGCTAAATCTAATGGAAAAATAACTAAAACAATATTTAAAGTAAATAAAATTTATTTTTCTTGTTATAGGACGTAATATAAGTTTTGACGAGTCAGATCTTCTGATGTCATTGAGAATCTTATCCAAAATGAGTCAATACCAGACGATCGATATTCCTTTTCGAAATGTTACGAAAATTCAATTTGGAACATGGTTTGATCGGGAAAATGGTTAGTATTAAGTTTCCTTTTTTTTTGTATGATTTCAAATGAACAAAATTTATTCTTCATTTATAACTAAAAGATGATATTATTTGCAACTTTTTTTTATAGTTTTAAATTTTATCTAAAACTATTTTCCTTAAAATGATCGTCATGAAATGGACTTTTTAATTTGATATTTTGATAGTTATAGTGTGCCTTTGAACGTGGATTTTGCAATCACTAATGCTGACAAGTATTTGAGCAGGCACGAAAAAAACCGATTTGTGGAAAAAGTGATTGAGTAGTATCCAGTTTAGGTACGAGTATTGAAGCTCTGTATTCGAATTCCGTTCACTATTGCAATACATTCTGCATTTGTCACAGATCAACCTAGCAATGTCCAAGAATTGAAAAATAGGAATTCCTAAAATAGCGAGCACTATCACTATCTGCAGAGCGATGATTACTTAGGGTATACCAAAAGTTCTGATCACAGTTTTTAAAATTTAATAAAGCAATAAATATTGAATATTTTACTAAGGCAATATATAGTATAACGTCTCGTCTTTAATAATATATAGAG
>CAJNSZ010002658.1:0-14380 GCA_905329745.1 Rotaria sp. Silwood2
ATCAAGGAGCAGAGTTCAAACTTGAATTGTATTCGGTCCCATATCCTATTGGTTTGGCAGCGCACAATATAAATCAACATTTTAAATGGTAGATTTCACAGTATAATTTTGATATTCAGACAGTTTAGGATGATTGATTTGTATGATTCACTTTTTGAAGTACACATAACTCTCGGATTTAAATCCGAAGTTTCCGCATTTATTTTTATTTAGTAAAGCACTTAGTTCTGAAATTTTTTGATGAAACAATGGTCAGATATGGTAAAAACATATCCGAAAAATCTCAAATTGATCCATCAAACTATTATTAAGTTATTATATGTAGACTATCTTCAAAAATTTTTTCCCTATAGTCTAAATGAAATTAGAAGACAAAAAAAATAAAATAACATAGACATTATTTGTGAAATTCGTTATTAAAATATTTTATTTTTATGACAAAAATTCTAATGACTTTAATTAGTTAAAAAGAAAAATCGTATCTTCTTGATTGCGAACATTTTCTCAGTTACAAGAAAAAATGTCCGCAAAGTCTAGAATCTTTCGAGGGTATGTGTGTAGGTATGAGAAATATATGTAAATGATTGCTTTATAAAACACTATGGGAAAATAGATATAGTAAGAGGATCATTGTGAATAGTTCAATTTAAAAGTGAATATAAGATTGTTCGATGTAGTCTAGTGTTGAAAGTGATGTGATGTGACGTGACGTGACGTGACGTGACGTGACATGTTGTTCAGGGAGAAAAGAATCTGAATAGATACAGACTAAAAATATTTGTATATCGATAAGTGAGAAGAGTGAAGAATTGTTTCAGTTGAAGATGAAGAATCTGAAAAAAGTTCGACACGTATTATAAGAGTGACATAAGTGAGAAATGAAAAAAATCAAATTGAAGTAAAGAAAAATTTTTTTTCGATGATTTTTTAAAATCTTAATAGTTGTCAAAATTGATTTATTACATTTTTTCTTTTTCTTGATATATCAAAGTATTCGAATTCTTGATGAAAATAATTACTTTTTTTCTCTATATTTTTTTACATAATTAATTTTGTCTTGATTTGTCATATGTGAACATTTATCCTATTATTGGCACGAAAAAAGCGGATCCTCTCGATTGATCCTCCTTGCCAATTATCCTAACTGATCTCCCATTAATTGACTCTCAATTCGTCCCCAACAAAATCCGTTCCTAGTTGATTGATTCTCAATTCGTCCCCTCAATTAGCCCGTCCATGTACAGAAACAATTAGAAACAAATATATGAACAATAGTCCTCAATCAGAAAATTGATTGCTGCGTAGAGCACTATGTATATATATATATATGATGATGTGTTTTCTTAGTAGTGTATTAGTTTCACTACTGACATTCTCTCTGCTCTAAGAAATGCTGCTATTCACATCTTCGGAGCGCGGTCCACCTATACTCAATTATAATTCTCATCAATACACAGGGGCGGCGCGAAGAGGTCTGAGCAGGGGGAGGGTATCCAAAAAATCGGAGAAAGTAGTTTAGTAACTTTCTTCAACGTTATAAAAATTTGTCTCTTGTCCAAGTCCACCCGAAAATTATGCCTTAAGACTGCTAATACAAAACTCCCGATTTTTCGTAAAAAGTGATGACCGGGGGGTAGCGCGGCAAAAGTCCCCGTACCCCTTCTCAGGCTTCATTATAATTCTCCCTAATCCGTAGAAAACCTACCACAAAATTGCAGAAAATCTAGCCCAAAATCGGAGAAAGCCTAGTCCAAAATCGGAGAAAGTCTAACCCAAAATGTTTCAAAGCAGGAGGTGACCCCCCGGTCGCGCCGCCCCTGTCAATACACAAAGAAGAGTGCGCGAAAGACCAGCAACGAGTGGCGTTGTCGAGATCGTGGTTGTGCCAGCACGCTTTCTCTTTGCACAGCCGATGCAAAAGTTCTTCGCGAGCCCTCTACTCATACTTGCCAACAACCAGCTTCTGCCGGCAAATCTCTAGTCGACGAAGCAGTTTGTAATATGAAAAAACGTGCACAAGAGGAGACTACACCGATCCCCAAAATCTATATACAAGAAATCGTTAAAGCTCGTATCAGTCATTCCGGTCTAGCGACTGGTCTCTTCTTTTCTACATTTGAGAATGTTGATGCTTCGCTGTATCGAAGTCGATCGAAGAATTATCCATCGTTGCCGAAGTCACTGGCTGATCTCGTTCTTCCAGACGTTTGGCGACTTGCCAAGTACGGAGAACCGTTCTTGATCGTGGACGAGCTGTATGGAGAAGATCGGCTGTTGATGTTTGCATCAGACTGGAGTCTCACATTTCTTTCTGAATGCGAGCATTCGCCCTCTCATTTTTACCCAAGTCTACATTTTGTGTGGCTTCTCGAGCGGCTTCATGATCCCGTGTGTGTACTGTCTTACGACGAAGAAAGACGAGCAAGTTTACACGAAGATATTCGGTCACGTGATTTCGCTTACTCGATCTCAATCTCCAGCCACGGCGACTCACGATTGACTTTGAGATCACAACCATGAACTCTTTCTGTCGTCTCTTTCTTACAGCCTCTGTCACCGGCTGCCTTTTTCATTATTCGCAGAGTCTTTGGAGAGAAATCCAAGAACTCGGTCTCACTCGTCGTCTTTCGCCTTCTGTAGACGAGGAGAACACTGACATTTCACCAGAGGAGAAGAAATGCGAGGATCACTGGTTTCTCGCTGTTATTGGTCTCGCCTTGATTCCTCCTGAACTGATTGAGCGTACGTGGACGGAAGTTATGGACGAGTATACTTCCAAGCACGTATCTGCAACCAAGTTCAATGGTTATCTCGTTTCTACGCACGTTGACAGCAGCTCTGCGCGCTATCACGCAGAGATATGGAATGTTCACGAGTTGTTGGTCAACAAACTACTGCGCACGAATAACCATGTTGAAGGTCCTAATCGACGACTCAAATGTCAGTTTCCTGTGTATCCGCACATCTTCAACTTTATCGAATTATTGCGCGAGGAGCACGAATACCAGCATCACGAGTCCGAAGAGTCGCGAGTTCAATTGCGCAAACGAAAGAAGGTGAACGATGCTATTGACGAGAATCTCGAGCTCCTTCTTAACGATCATAAGAGCGGATTAATCACTGATATGGAACTCGCGATCAAATGCGGACTCGCTTTGAAGACAAAACTTGTCAAATGATTCTTGTTTCTTTTGTTTTTTTCTTGTTTCTTTGTTACTCTTGAATAAAACAGCTGATTGTTGAAAATCGCCTGTTTATCAAATTAGTCACCAATTAGTAGCCATTGGATTGGGGGACGAGTTGAGAATCAATTAGCTGGGTACGAATTTTTTGGGGGACGAGTTGAGAGTAACCCGAAAAAAGTGTCCACGATTAAAATTTCGATAAAAAGAAAAAAACGAAAAAGAAATCATTGTCGAAAGTCAAATGTTTTTTGTCTTTATTGAAATTTTAATAGAGTCAAGAAAAAAACGAAAAAACATATTTATATTAAATAAATAAATAATATTTGAATATAATGATAGTAAACAATTTATTAGTGTGCAGATAAAATTGATATATTTATAATAAAAAAATTTAAATAAAAGGTAATTTATATCGATCAATAATAATTGAAAATGATTCAATTGAATATTTTTTCATCCATAATTGTTGATCATAATTATTTGAATATTTATTATGATTATACATTTTGTTTGATTCTTCTTTTCTTCTTTTTTTTGAATAATAATAAGAAGAAATAGTTGATCGATATTGATTTCTTTTTAAAGTTCTTTTATTTAATGAATTTTTATCTTTTATAATTGATAATGTTTGTTTTTCTTGTACAGTTTCTGATAAATTCATTTCAAATTTATTGTCATTATTATTATTATGTTTTATTAATTGATAATATTCGTTTATTTTATCATTTAATTGAATATAAGAATTGTTTAATATATAATTATTTTCTATTGAATTATCGTCTATTTCAATTGAATTTATTTCAGATAAAATTTCTTTTGACGCTAATTCAATTGTCTTAATTGAATCTTGATTATTTATATTTGAAGATAAAATATCATTTGAATTATTTGTCAATGAAAGATTATTCTCTTGCAATTCAATAAATAATTTATCTTCTTCAGATTGATCACCTATTAAAATATATTTTTATAGATTTTCTTCTCAATATAATAAAAATTTGTCTTATTTCTATTCGAATGAGAAATTAAAGTTCAATTGTCTTATATTATTTCGGGGATAAATTTAAAAACAAAAAAAAAAAAAAAATTTTTCAATGGAAAAAAAGATACAGTTTATGTCAATTAAAATTCTACTCTCAAGTGAAAAATGTAAAAATCAATATGTTAATTTAACTAATTAAAATTAGTCGCATAAGTTATTCACAGTTGAATGCTTGAGTATGAACTTTGTTGTCATTGAAATTCATTTTTCATGATGTTAAATATCAACTAATTAAAAATTTTTCTGTTTTTTCACCATACTTTTCTTGTCTTTTTTTAGGAACACAAGTTGACGTCGGAAATAATTTATTGTCATTTATTTTTCTATCATGAAATAGTTTATATGGATATGATTTATTTGGTTTTATGTCAAATTAATAAAATCGGTATTGTCATTTATGCTCCGAACAATGATCCAAGTAGACAAGAATTTTTCAAAATGCGTTTACATACTCTAATTCAGGGCTCGATAAGTAATGGACTTTCTCAAGTATAAGTACGAGTAGACCAAAAATTGCATTCAAGAATGAAAATTTTGAATACAATTAATTGATAACATGTATTCAACGCTGTGACAGTATTAATTGTCGAATATCAATCGATGAACTGTTAAATAAAATCGAGGTCGAAAAATATTAACTCTCTGCTTCAACTTTAAAGTGTAGAAATAGGTACCTAGTACCACTTTCATATAACAAATTTTATCTAAAAAGACAAAAGCAGATAAGACCATTTTACAGTTCTCGATATATTTTAGCTTTTCTCTGATCAAAACAATCTAGTGGTGACATGTGACAATATTGCAAAGATTTATTTCACAACGCTACCGAATCTATCGTTCGTGTCTGATTCGTACTTTTTGACGAGGTCAAGAAATCGTGACCGTCCTTCTAGAAGAATTGGATGTAACTTGAACAATTGATCAAGAGACGTTGCAAAATAAATCGTTACAGTAGTATTAGAAATCGCCCCTCATATGATTTAAATGCAATGAGCCTAAAATATTTTGGACGTGGGAAAATAGTCGTAAAAACCTTCAACTTTTAGAGTACTTGACACTTGAATACATATACGAGTATCAATCCTTCAAGTACAAGTACAGCCAAAACCGTACTCAAATACGAGCACTTCGAGTATTTTACCTCGGCTTTGAACTTTAATCATCGTCCTTGTTTGAGCATTTTCACGTTCATTCAAAAAGCAACAAAATCAATTGTTTTTAACATGTGAGATGCGTAAAGACACTTAAAAAGATGACTTTTGCATCTGAAAAACATCCAAAAACTTTTCACATAATATTTTAGACATACATTACGCATAAAAAACTTATGTTGCACGTTCATTCGTATTGCCTTCGGTATCAGAGATGAAGTTGAACTCAAGCGAGAAAATGTCAGAGGAATACTACAAACTGTAGTTTTTCCTCTTTCATTTTTATCTTTGACAATAGAACCTGAGCGTGTTTTATTGGTACAAAAGTTAGTATGTGAAGCAGCCAAAAAATGAAGATTTTTCCAATACAACAACCAGTTTTTATTGTCATTGGAGCGGAGCCGATAAAGACCGGCGGTACACATATCTGGCAGGTATTCCGATGATTTACTGACGGTAGCGCTTACGAAACAATGGTTCTTACTCAATGTCGAATTATTTATTGGAACCTATTCAAACTAGCTGAAAACAAAACAGTTCCAGAATATATTCTAAACGTAAGAATTTGTGCAGCGACATCCATCAGAAAAATCTATTTCCTAACTATGGCCGGTTTGAGCATTTGTAGCTAGTGTGAGCGGCTCAGATACATCAACATTATGAGAATAAATCGAAAAAGACTTATTTCTGTCAATTTTAATAGATTTTTGATATAATGACCTATTTTCACACAATGCATCAAGATATAATACCTTCAACATAAGCCAATGATAAATCCTCGGCATAGCGTACATTTTACTGATTCATATATCTGCAATAGTTATCACATAGAAAGTCATTCTTATCTTCAAAACACGTCTAAGTAATGTGAAAAAAATTGCACAAGTCGACCAGATGTAAAAGTTGCTTTTGTAAGCGTTTTCATGCATGTTTTATGATGAAAGTAGTTGATTTTTCTGTTTTTTGAATGAGTTTCAAAATGTTAAAACTAGGACGATGATTGTGGTTTTTAAATGCTTTTTGGAAAATTCTTGTCTGCTTCGAGAAAACTGAATTTGTATACAGAGTAATAGAATAAAATATGAAGATTTACGGAAAAATTCTAAGACAGTACACAAGCTTTGAATAGGAAAAGAGTAAACAAATGTCTTTGTTTCCCGTGATTATTGTATTTATCTGTATATGACAACATGAAGATAAAAGATCTTATAGTTGAACCATATAAACAGTTGTATCTGCTGAAGTATGGTTGTTTTTGATCATATATATATTTGCTCAACTAGAATAGTTGAGAAATTCATAAAATAATCATCTTTCAATGTACTTTTCTGGCTATTCAGGATGTGAGCACTTTTTAACTACTTCGAAATAGACTATACATTATAAAGGAAAAATAGGTCGCGTCAATAAAATTTATCTATGACTTATCTTTTAGGCGTTGTTATTAGCTACTCATTGATATTTCTCACATTTACAACTCAAATTGAATTCAGATAAACATTATTTTTTACAATTAGCTGACTTAATTGTTTTGCTAATTTTTCATTCATATTCGAACTCAAATTGGACAAGTATTCAATAAAATCTTACTGTGTTTACGAGAAGATATTTGTGTATCTGGTAAAAGTTCTTTAAGAATAAAATTCCAATGTTTTTCCAATTCTTGAATATTAACTAAACGAAATGTTGAATCATAGCCGGTTGATTTATCAGGTTTAAATCTCGTTATTTGTTTTCTTCTACATATTTGAATAAATTGTTCAATTGAACACCATGGAAAATAAATCGAAATAATATCTTTTATTGAAATACATGATACTGTTTGATTATCTTTTTCTTTCAAATTTGTTGATAATGTTGTATAATACGATAAAATTTCTTGTCCATGAAATACTATTCGTCGACAGAATGAATTATTTGATTCAGTTGTTTTAGATATGACATCTTTATCAATAAGAAGCTTTTAAAAAGCAAAAATCATTTTTTATTTTAATAAGAATATTTATCTACATACGGATGATTTGTACACATTATTAACAACTTGTTTGTCGTCATCTAAAACAATATACAAATATTTTATATCTCCCAAATATTATGTCTATTTAAAAGAGTTGTGGAGTACATTTATTTCTCAGATTCTGTTTCGCACTTTTTTCTTGACATATTTCTTTTGTCTCAATAGACTCTTCAAGCCTTCCCAGCTATCGTTTCCTAACAGTAATGATCAGTCTAATACTATAATTTAAGAGATATTTCTTCAAAGATGAATATCTGTGCGGCAAGAAAAGATCAGTCAAAGATGAAGTTTTAAAATATGTATTCTCAAGAAATATTGAGGAATTGCATCTACTTGAAAGATAGTTTTCCATTTATTATGTCTCATACACACACACACACACAATGATCCAGGTCAATCATTCAGGCCATCGGATACTGCAGGAACCGGCAAGAAAAATGCGGGAAAATCGCCGTTGCATGTGGGAACCGGTCCGTACTACTCGATCTGGGGAATTTATTAAAAATATTTTCAGCTTTTGCACATCAATAGAGAAAAACAGGGTATGCAAACACAGTTTTTCAACTTTCTACGTCGAAAACACCAGATGAAGCTTGTCTCTGATCCTTGTAAATATTCGAATAAATTATTTTTGCAGGTTCATGCATATCTGCTAAGTGGTCTTCATTTAATTTTTAAAATTTTTCTCGCATACAAAGCACAAGCTTTCACATATTACCGTTTAAGTTTTCTACAAAAATATACGTATGTTTTGGCATGGCATCAACATCAAATGTGTACATGCTTGAATCTTCATGCAAATTGCTACGAATATAGATGAATGTTTGACGCTTTCTTTGCATGATATATCCTAGGGATTCATGCCTGCTAGTTCTAATATTATCGTGCGTTCACATTCGTTTCTTTTTCATTATTGCGCACAACTGAGGCGTGTCTGTTAGCTACTAATTAATTATCAATCCCGAAAGGATGGAGTCTTCACAACAGAAATTCTTATGTTTGTCCGGTGTCTGATTGATCGACCAGAAACCAATACAAATTCAGTTTTTTGAAAACTTGCTCCCCACACGTAATTTGGTGCGGCGAGTTTGAATATGAGCTTTATTTTTCTCGAAACCCTATTGCTCAACTGGGAACCAATAGAAATTGACTTTTTCGAAAAATTGCTCCGTACAGGTAATTCAGTATGCGGAGTTCAAATCCGAGCTTCATTTTCTTCGAAACCCTATTGGTCGACTAGAAATCAATAGAAATTGAGATTTTCGGAAAATGACACCCTATAGATAATTCGCGGTGGGAAGTTCGAATCTGACCTCGACTATCTTAAAACCCTATCGGTGGGTCAGAAAGAAATAGAAATCGAGTTTTTCAAGAAAGAGCTGCATAGTTGTAATTCTAGGCGGGGAGTTCGAGTCTAAACTCCATTTGCCTCCAAACTTCATTGATAGGTTAGGAACCAGTCATGGGGTGACAAATTTCAAATTGGTACAAATTTTGAAATCTGCGTTTTAAAATTATTTAAAGTTTCAATTCTTCAATAATTTTCAAAATTGGTCGGCGGTCTCGTATAGATTGAGTAAAAATCAAAAATTTACTCACACTATATATTTCTAAGATATTACCAGAAATTAGAAATCATGAAGGCACAGTCCTTTTGGGCGGGGGCGGGGAGGGGTAACAGCATGAGGGTGAGGGAGTAATCCTTTGATGGGGACGACAAGGCGAGGGTGGAGGCGCAACCCTTTAACAGGGGCGACAGAATGAAGTTTAAGACATGATCCATTAGGAAAGACAAGTGAGGAGAAAGGGGCAACCCTATCAGAGGAGAAGAAGGTGCTTACTACTTCTTTTGTAATCATATATGTAGAACTTAAAACTTGAATTCAACTGAGTTTTGAACTTTCAACTTTCAAGTTCCTTCTAAAGGACTGGCCGCGAATGGACTGACCACAATACGACACACATAACATCGTATCTGGTGCGGATGCCGTGAAAGGATTGATCCAGAAAGGACTGGCCACGAAACGATAGAAACTTAAAAGTTGAAAGTTGACACTTGAAATTTGAAAACTCAATTGAATTCAAGTTTTAACTTTGACACTACTGCTCGTAATATGCCTATACCTGTATATCTGTATACCGCTATACTTCTAAATCTCTTTAGCTCTATACCTGTAGGGGTGTTATCTAAATAGTTCTCTACTTTTGATTTTCCCGTAAACTCAAATTCCCTATCAACTCGCAGCGTAAGTAAATTTCTGATTTCTGCTTTTCTAATCATTTTCATAGGTTTCTTCCTCAAAAATCAGAAAATTTAGTCAAAATTGGTAATAATTAGAATTTTGCCACGCCCTCTCACAGGTGGTCGAAGATAAAAAATCAACGCAACAACTTTTTTTGTATATAGGGTTACTATCTCTGCAGAGCGATTTTTAAAAGGAAGCAGACACATTGTGTTTAAAGTCCAAATACCATCTCTTGGCCAGAATTCGACTGGAACTATTTCCTAAATTGTTTACGTGAATGGTTTACACGAAAATGGAAAGAGGGTACACACAGAAGCGACGAGCAGCTGCTTTGGTACTTTCAAATGAAACGCATTTTTACAGGAAGTTTCGGTGGAAATATTTGAT
This sequence comes from Rotaria sp. Silwood2, assembly GCA_905329745.1. NCBI lineage: Eukaryota > Metazoa > Rotifera > Eurotatoria > Philodinida > Philodinidae > Rotaria > Rotaria sp. Silwood2. The sequence goes on from CAJNSZ010002658.1 coordinate 10,029, forward strand.
GTTGTCCTTATGTGGCCGACTACGATAACAAGAATTCAAAAAAATCACCCGATCTAGGATACAATTTTGTTTTTGAGAATACTATGTTTACTATGTTATTGTCTCTATTCGCCGCTTCCAGGATTGAGTCAAGCGAGGCCCAATGACCGACGCATTACTTGTTTGCACTCGGTTATCTATAAAAACGATTATCACTAACAAGTTCAACATCTTGCTAATAAATATGAAACACTACTGTGTAATAATAGCTTACCATTTATTGATAAACATGAATTTGTGTATTTTAACTTCGTCTGCTATAGGTTTCTTCTCAACAAACTCAATATGAAGGATCACTCCGACAAGGAGAAATTTACGAACTTCCTATGTCAATAAATTATTCAAAAAGAGCGTAGATCATTTCAAATGATAATAGTCTCACTAAAGTTTCCTTTGGTGAAACTACTTAGCATGTAAGCGACTAATATGATTGAATTAAAGTGATTCTCAACCTGAAAATGGTTTCCATAAACAGCACGCCGTATTCCTGTACAATTCGATATTGTACGTGGTATTCGTTTAGAGCGGTACGTAAACGTGCCATATTCATGCAGAACTTACACTTTATTATTAAATCGTTCTAAGTATATATTGAGACACTATTTAATGATTCATAATAGATCGTTCTTGTTAAAACTCATCTAAAAGTATCCAGTTCACTTGATTTTGACGTTATTCAGTGATTTTCTCTCGTGAACATACTTCTATTAACAGTTTCAGTTCTTGAAAATGCTTTTTCTTCGTCAAGGTGAAGTCTTCTTGACTACTATGAGTTCGTTTATATTTTAATTGGTTGCTTTTGAGTTTGATCCGAGACTACTAAGTGGATCTGAAAAAGTAGGTTTGATGTGTTAATTCGAAACTTCGATCTCACTTTTCGCATCCGAGTTTTATCAATCATTTGTAGTCCGTATTTTATGATTTCTAGCAGCTGGGTTCTTTCAATTGTGATTCAAGCCGAAAAACATTATATAATTGTTGAATAATGCATGACTAATTAATTAGTACTCAATCAACGAGTAATTGTCTAATTAGGACTCTAGCAATAAGTTGAATTCTCAAGGGACAAATACTAAGTAGTTAACTCTTAATTAGACGAATAATCCTTGGTTAAGTACTAGCTGGGTGATTACTATTTAGTGAAGTATTGATTAATTAGTCATTGGTTATTTGCTATTTACAAATGACTGTTATCTCGGGTTACAGCCGAAGGCGTTTAACGATTATAAAATATACAGTATATGCTCTTCAAAAAAAAGCGTCATACTGAGACATTTGTGGTTCTAGAATTTTGACTACGACTTGAAAAGGTCCAGAAAATGTGCCGTAATCTAGAATCATGAAAGGCTCAGTGTAATACCTTTTTTCAAAGAGTACGCCGTAGTTGATTGGTAAAATGAGGACAGGAGAAAAGCGACTCGAAATTTTGCGTTTAAATAGTTTCCAGTTCATTTTTTTTTGTTTTAGTAAGTGCTATTTAAAAACATCTTTTTAGCACATTTCATGATGATGAATATTATTAGTTCAGCCGTAAAACAAAAGACAAGAAAGGTGCTTTGAATAGATCTTATCTATCGTTTCTTCGTAACAAGTAAGTACTATGAGTGATGGAAATACTCTTATTAGGTCTTATGCATAACAAGAAAAACTTTTTAGTAATAATCTCCCGCTATGTTCGTTATGGACTAAAATTCCTTCTTTATGCAGATTTCAATAGGTTTCTCAAAATTTCCTTGTTTTTCAACTCTTTTCATATCCGTTGTAATATATTCATACGTATTTATAATTCTTATTTTAGGCATGAACATGTCTTATACGGCATGGTATACATACGGTCTAAAATCATTGACTAGATCTACGATAAAACATGGCATGTAGCCGATCTATTCTTGACTGTATATTGTCGTAAATACATCATAATCAAACAGTGAATGAATACCGTGACGAATCACTTTGTTTCACATGGGTTAAAATCTGAGGTTTAAAGTAATGTTTTATCGAAAGAAGTTTTTTCTTATCTTAAAAACAAGCATATATTTTGTGCAATGCAATACAAATTTCAGCGAAAAACCATCTAAATAAATAGCTGGCAGTACATAGACCAGTAAAGACGAAAAACTTGTTTCTTCGGAGAAGAAATTCGGAGAACAGAAATCTTCCGATTCAGATTGCAAAGCATCACACGCAGGTTATTTATATATTTCCTAGTAGTCATGAAAAATAATTTTACGCAAGATTTAAAAGCACATTGACGAGAAGTTACATGCGAAATATCATAAGATGACATGTTTCCATTTATCGCATAAAATCAAACTAAAGGCTTCTAACATTTTTGTGAACAAGATGACGTGTCCCGTATGAAGAAATAGTCAAGTTCTAGGAGTAAATCGTGAATAGTTGTTTTTAGTTTTTCATTGAACTGTGATATGTATGATGTATTAAAAGACTAAGATAAATACCTGTCATTGAATTGTTACATAATGAAGATGAATGAGATGAAATCCAAAATTGATTTGAATTAATCAATTGGGGAGTTGAACAAATAAGTTGATAAAATTTTAAAAAAGAAGTAAAAGGTGTTATAGATGCTGATTCTAATCGAGAATAATCTAATTGACTTTTATTTCCAAGAATTCCATTTGAATGAAATATATTTATATGATGAAAAAGATCAGCTTCATATGGTGTCAATGGAAGCTGGCGAATTGGAGATTTGTATATCCAATACGAAATTGTTTCCGGTGATATCCGAGATAGTAAATGAACTTTTATCATTTGAACACATAAATATTCTTCACGATGATTGTGTCTAAACATATATATTTCCATAGTAACATCTGTTTATGTTATTTTCATAATATACAATTCATTAAGAAAAGAAGCAAGCTTGTTTTTGAAAATGAGTTGAAAAAATTGCTTTATAATAGCTTTACTAAGCTATGTTTAGCTTAGTTTTTAGCAATTATCAATAAAGGATAAAATTAAATGAATTTCTTGATTAAAATCATTTTAAATGAAACTATCTTGTAAAATTTATTTCCAAGTAATAGAAAAACTAAATGAGTGCGGCATACAAGACCATTTATCTGCCTTCAACCGAATAAACTTTTTCTTATTGATTTCAAGTAGAGCATGATACCTGATGATATATTTCGAGGAATATTTTTCGTACACTTGACCGAAACCTATTTGGAACCTGTAGTCTGTCACAGGAGTTTCTAGAAAGCTATAAAGCTATAAGTATCATTAAAAAAATCACTTGTAAAAAGTAAAAAAGATGTAGTCTACTTGACTATAACCTACAAAAGTTCCTGGCAACTATGATCGCCTATAAAGGCTGCAATTAAGGTCAAAAAAGGCCTGCCTTTGTTTATAGGGTACGAAAACTGAAAATTTGGTATTTCTCAATAGAAATAAAGAAGCGATGTAAAATTCGAACTAACTACGTAGTTTTGAAAATTGTATTTAATGGTTAACTCGAAAATTCGAAAAAAATGGCGTTCCAAGGTTTATGAGGATTTTCAAAGAAATTTATTCAATATCTCAAGCGTTTCGATAGAAGCCGATCTCATCATTGTGTTCAAAGCATTAATTAACCTTTTCTAGAGCATTTATAATCGTTAGCATTATGAGGATAAATGTTTTTTAACGCTTTTCATTGGTTTCCATTTAGTAAAATCATGTATAGAGCCAATCACAAAGACGCATCACCGAACTAACATATTACAAATATTTGGTGTCTAAAACAATTGTGTACAAAGTTTATTTGACGTGCTAAATACGGTGATGAGCTCATTTTCTATCGAAATCTTTGAAAGACCAAAAAACGTTTCCTGAAAACCTCTATAAACTCTTGATACATTTCTTTTCAATTTTTTTAGTCAGCCATCAAATATAATTTTCAAAACTACGTGCTTACAGTTAAAGACAAAAGCTTAAGCGAAAATGTATTTTTGATTTTTTCTATAATAACAAGCATCTAACTGAAATCCAAATAGTGATTCAGATAGCCAATGAAAAGCTCTATCAAATGCATCCTATAACAACATTTCATAGATGATTTAAGGTAGCAAGGTTTCTAGAAAACCCAAAACCGTATTTTTCAGGTCTCAGAAGACTTTGTAATAATTCGTTTCTAACAGTACAAACTTAAACAACACAAAATTCTGAAGAAAATGAAGGATCGCCGCCTTTCCTACGGCTTTCCTTTCAAAAGTTATAAACATTACAAAAACTGGAAAAAGGTGAAATTTATTAAGAAACCGCGAAAAAACGTATTTTTTCGATTTTTGTGATGCTTATAACTTTTGAAA
>CAJNSZ010002659.1:0-14372 GCA_905329745.1 Rotaria sp. Silwood2
GCATCTTTTGAAAAAAACGACCAACATTTTGTCATGCTCCTGAACGGAGATACATGCAAAACAAAAAAATATCGCAAAACTTTGTCACACCCGGTATATCTACACTAATTGAAAGGAAAGAAAGTTCTTTATGATAGAAGAAAAAAATTGGCATAAGCATTTTAATAAGGAGTATCCTGTCGTGGTATTCTTATCTGTTGATCTACCAGAAAAAGAAAGAATTCTATTGAGCAAAACGCTTTTAGTTCGTGGTCGAGATGAATAATTTCTTTCACAATTTACACTTATTGTCGATTGATGCGAACTGGACTGCTATCTGTTACGAATCGACTGTCTTATTTTTTCTAAGTTACTTGAGTGCTTATTAATGAGACTTTTTAGTACATATCCTTAAACAATCTATATTGGGAAATTGTTCAGAAATCGTTAAAAATACTCTATAAGAATATTCTAGGGTCGACAAATATGTTGAAATAATATTTGTTTATTTAATTGGAGATTATTATAATGTTAGTAGCTTTAAAAAATAGACTATTTTTTCTTGCTCCATAATTGATGCCACTATTTATATATACGATTTGGTTGCTTCTAGTGCATGGTAATTTGTTAGCCTATCTAGGCTCTAAAAAAAAATATCATCGACTATATTTTTTACTGCGAGGCAATCAGTAAATAATAAAAAATCAACTACTTCCTGACTCAGTATTAAGTCTTGACTTGTGTGGTTTATTTCTAGTAAGGAATTAATAAAGCCAGTAAATGCATGTTATTAATAAAAATGAACAACATTCGGCAACACTACAAGATATTACGATTTTGAAGTTTTAAACACAGAAAGGAGCTTCTGTTAGGAATACTTGGGTTCGAAATAAGGAGAAGCGATGCAATTTGATCGTGTGTCATTCACGTAGCGAGTCTTCAATAATTGTTTTACATGTGTTCTCATCGCATTTTATCATAAGGATTTACGCTTGGCTATACTTTGTTGATCACGGTCACGAAATTTTTTTTTGGCTCTGTTAAGAACAACACTATTAAGGGTTTAGAAAAAAACTTTTCAGAGTATCACGTCTCTTTTCGTAGTTTCAAAAGAATCCCTTATTCAAAAAATTTGAAACTTTCCTAGCAGATAAATATTGTAGAATTGAGCAAAACTTATTATAGAGTCAAAGTCCCCGATTGCTGTTTTCTATGAGGCACTGTTCGGCTCACAATCAGTTTTAAAACTTTATTTCTCCAACGGCTGTTGAAAAATTGACTTGCTGTACGAAAATATTTCCGAAACTGTAAAATTACATTAATTTTGCTTTCTATTTAGTAAGGGAATACAGCAAAGCTGCAAAATAAAATAAAGTATTTTGAAAAAGTTTTGGCAATGCTATGGCTGTATTTTCTGACCGGCACCCATTATTTTGAAAACATCGTTATCGAAGTATTACTATTCTGAAACGAAGAAATTACATAAGCAAAATAATCATTTGTTGAAGGGAAAGATTTCTTAAAGACCGGAGCGATTGAACTTGATGATAACGTTAATATTTACCTGATATCGATGATATGTATCAATAATTTTGCTCAGTCGTACAGACACGTTACGAGCTGAACATAAAAGGTCAAAGTTATTCAAATTGTCCAAAATGCGATAGACGAGCTCAATCGGTAGTTTCAGAAAAGACGAAGAAACTTGATGTGCCATAAATTTTGCTTGTTATCACACACAATACTTTGTTACAAATGAATAGTTGTTGTGTTTTTTTCCTATATGTAGACATTTTTATTGATAATCTGTTATCTGCTTTCATTATCTGTGTGGAATTTTTTCCCTTAAAGAGAACGCAAACAAATGCAACGTAGTAAATACAATAAAAATAAACGTATCAAAGTGACTTATCGCACAGAAGCTTTTCATCACCAATACATGAAAGACTTTGCTTCGTAATTTTTTTCTTTTACTATCACCATCAGTTTCAAGGTAAAAGTGAAAAGAAAACACAAAATTACAAGCACTGAACCATCAAATAATAATTTGACAAAAACACAAAACAATGTGGATGTGGGTAGGTGTGGTGGGTGAGTATGGGTGTGGGGTGTCGGGGTGGGTGGGTGTAGGGTGTGGGTGTGGGTAGGTGTGGGTGTGAATGCTAGTGAACACAAGACCTATACACTGACCCACACCCACACCCACAATTTCAGTTAATTAAAGTGAATAAATCAAGTGCCTGTGACAAACAAGGTTTCACAAAAAAAAACCGATTCTTATATATTGAGCGACTTCGAACATACTTCTTGAAAATAATTCTATTCTATATGCTCGAAACTACAGAATAGTGTATCGCAAATAAGCATCTTACTTCTTCAGAAAATAAAAACAAGCAACACGATACCTGATCGATCAAACACGTTACGGTAATTTTCAAGGTTTTCATTGAATGGTACATAATGATTCATTGGTTATATGTATGGAAGGAACTTGACAACGATGATTGACCTTATAGTCTCGTTCTTTTTTTTCAATTTTCAACTAATATATAAAAATATATTATTTGATAGAACCTTCTTAATTTAGATTGTTGAAGATTAAAAATGCTTTTGTCACAAATCGATTTATTAAAATAAAAACTTCCTGCTCTTTATATATCACCTATAGACATGTTAGCGCATACAGAAGACAAAGAGAGAAGGAGGAGACTAATGAGTTCGACTCTTCTACTACTCTGGTCAATATAAGTATCACAAAAAAGATGATGTCAAGCATCTTTCTTAAGCTTTGAAATAAATTTAGAACACAAGAAAAGACTGAGAATTTCAATTAATTCTCATTGACGGAAAAGAAATGAGAAAAGAGATGAAAGAGAGACAAACAGAAAAACAAAATATTGATTCAAATGTACTAGAAATGAAAGACATACATATAGACACACACACACACACATGAGTAATATGAACAACAAAAATAAAGAAATAAAGATGAACGCTTACTAGAGTACTCGCTAACAATATTGATTGCATATATCAAGTTCTACGTCATGGAATAGTTACAATGTCAATATATATGTCCATGTTAATTGGGTAGTTAGGTATGAATAGTCAATGATTTGCATATAATCATAAAATGTATTCAGATACTCGTATTGCATAGTTAAATTTCTCAACTTGTCGTTCAAATGATTAGGATATATTCCTCGAATTACCGCATCAATTCCAGATGCAGCAAGATTAAATGCTGAAGAACCGAAAGCAAGAGCCAGGGATACAGAGTCTGCCATGTTTGTATAGACGAATAACTCTCAAGTAGGTACAGACAATATATGTATTTTTTGTTTGAATGAAATTGAATAATAGTTCATTTGAGAACAATTTTTATTTATAAGGCCGACCTTTGAATTCTTCTATCACAATGTTCCAAAGGGAAATGACACTATTATGGTGGCACACCTGTCAATTTTGTCCTTGAGTCAAACATAATTTAATGATCACGTAAATATTTTCACCATACTACTACCCTGGCGTATACTTTTTTTCTTTTGCTTTTTCTCTAATTTATAACGAAATACATTATCGTCAGAGTATTCTACCAGAAAAAAAAAGAAAAATATATGGTCTGATAAAATCTTTATGCAAGGTGGCAATAGAAAGTTTCAGCACTTTTTGTTTTTCAACTTTCTCTACGAAAGATCATTGGATAATGACATTGAAATAGTGATTTTGATAGTTCTCTGAATGGACTAAACTTATTAAAAGATAGTGTTTTCGTTTTATTTTATACAAAAAATCTTTTTTTCTTCAGCGATCAAAAGTTTTAGGACACATTTTATGTTTTATTAGTTTTTCGTTGTTCAATGGTTGTTTTTGAACTCTTGGTTTTTGAAAATTACTAATTTCTTTTTATAAATACATGAACGAGAGAAATATCAAAAAATGAACAAAATAATACAGAACTTCTGTCAAAATGTTTCACTTTAGAACGACTGTAATCAGTGCAGTAATATTTACTCATACACTATAATGGATGGTGCTAAAGTTGCTAAACATGATGTTTGTTTTTCTTTTTCGATTGATTAAGATAGTCAGCCAAAGTTTTAGAACATTTTGTCAGAATTCACGTTCTGTGCTCTTGTTGAATCTATATTTGAAATTTTAGTAGGTTTCATAAGTTAGAATTTATTAGCGAATTTTTAAAAGATCAAAAAATGAAGTTTGAACGAATTTCAGTACGAAGGAAGTCATTAAAGATGAAAGTAAAATTTGTTCTGAACACACCAAAAGAACGAGCAAACATTTCTTTACAAAATGATATCATAATCATTAGTCGTCTGCTAGTAGTTTTCTATAAATAATCTATGCGAAATGTCTCTACGATTGAGGTAAGAACGTGCTAAGAAACATTGCTAGAAAACAGCATGCAATCGTTTTGCAAATGGAATAAGATCAGATTTTCCATTTCTATATTTGTTGGTTCAACTGCTTCTGATCAAACTTTGATAAAGTGTTCTAAAATTTTTGTTGATTATATTTAGCTGTTAAAAAAAGGAAGAAATATCTTGTCTAGAAACTTTCGCACAATCCATTATTTATAATTAAACACATGCCTAAGCTAGAGCACAGTTTATACTTTCAAATGAAATCTGATTGCCTTCTTTAAAATGTATGATTGAATTGGTACAATACATTTAGGTTGATGGAGCGCTTAATTCTTGAACAACAGCAAGAATTCTTGTTAATTTCAAACGGAAAGGTAATCATATGTTTTCAAGAATTCCACAAATGTATGTTTTTAGATAAAAGATGAAAATAAAATCTTCAAGAACATCAATCTATGCAAATGGCAAGAGAAGACATTAGTGATAAACGACAATGATCTTTTTGGATGACAAATTAACATTTCTATTCTATAAAATCAAGTGTTTTTTTTATTTGTGAGAGAGTACAACCAACCGTTTGTGCTGTCTTAAATTGATAAAATTGTTATTATCTGTTCCTGGGTAGTGCTAGACCGATCAATAAACTGATTCTTGGACAACTATTCGAAAATAAATGTCAGTAAATGTAATAAATAAAGCAAAAATAACATGTGGTGTGAATAGTGTAGGTGTGTTGGTCTTTGTTTCCTCTTTACCAATATCCATACCTACACCCACACCCTTTTTTCTATTAAGACAAGACTTTTTCAGAAACGTAATTTAGATGTTTTTGTTCAGTTAAATGTATTCTTTCAAATAAGATGCTGCTCAAACAAAATGATTAAACACTGAAGAAGATATGAGCAGAACAATGGAAATCATTTTTCTTATAGAGTTTGTCAAAGTTCCTCATGTTGGATATTGGCTATGACAATAACTCATTATAAGTATAATGCACCTCAAGATCTTGCATCACTTTTTTTTCGAGGCGTTCGATTAAATTATAGAAAATTAATTTGATTGGACTAGATACCTCATTCACACTGACATCCTTCGGATTTCGTTACTATCACTGATGGATTATTAAGGGTTTCCAAAATTAGGAAATGGTTCCTTTTGGAGTGCAGTGAATGTGGATCATTTTATTTTTCTGAATGCTATAAATCACACCATCTATTTGCATCACAACCATCAGAAATAGAAATGAAATCTTTGCTTTCAATATATCTTCATTATTTGAAGCATGAATATATTCTGTCACATGGATCTTGTCTATTATATGGAGAACAGGTTGCCAGCAATAAGCATAATATCATGGAAAGAACATTAAATGATAATATTTCATTTTTCTCAAGGTCATTTATCATGATATAGAAAGAGTGATACTCAAGCATCTTCGACCAGTTTTTTCGTTCTTACAGAACGAAAGAGAACGTATCTATATTAAAATAAAATGAGACATATCGATTGATCTATACCTGAATGTGTACGAGCAAGCGTGAGGAGTATATTAGTTAAAGTAAAAAAATCAAATGACATTTGTTGAAGATTAAAAATATTTTTATCACTTTATTTGAGATTAATAAATATAATTTGCCTAGTTTCTTTACAATTAAAAGTGTGTAGAGAAATAACAACAAGAATAAGAAAGATAAAATTAAATGCAAAATATTTCATATAAAAAGACATAAGAACTCAATTATAACACAAACGCTGACAAACTCAAAATAAAAAAGAAGCAAAAAGATAAATAGTGAATTATCGTTTTTTCCTGTCAATAGTCCAGAGACACGTTCATACGCACGCACAGAAGAGAAGAGAAAATAGAAACTGAAAGGAGGAGGATAATGAGTTCGATTCTCCTACTTCACTCAACACTAGTACGACAAAGAAGAGGATGTTAGGCATCTTCTTTCTAAATTCGTTTAAATAATTATATTCAAAACAGAATAAGAGACTGATAATTTCAAAAAGTTCTCACGGACGGAACAACAAAGAAAAATAAATATGGACGTTTGTTAGAGTACTCTCTAACAATATTGATCACATATATATGAAATTCTAGGTCGTAAAATTAGTAAGTTGTCATTATGTATGGATATTTTAATTGAGTGGTTGTGTACAAATAATGAGTGGTTTGCGTTGAACCATAATACGAGTTGTGGTACTGGTATGACATAGTTGGATTTCTCAACTTGTGGTCCTGATAACGATGATATAATCCTCGAGCTGCCGCACCAGCTCCACGTAAAATAAGACCAGCTGCTGCTGGAGCTATTCCCATAGCTAGAGAGAAAGGATCCATCACGTATGAATAGACGAACAATTCAGTCAACTATAGGTAAAGTGTATATCTTTGTTTGAATGAAAATGAATGACAGTCTACATCAGAGAAATTTCTATTTATTCACAACGATCTATGAAATTTCGAATTCCAATATTCCCAACGGAACTGACATCATCATTGGGACATGTGTGTCGATTTTGTGTCATAGCGAAAAATATGGTTTTTTTTTTTCATCAATTAAATGTGTTCGTCACACTAAGACGCTAGTGTGTACTTTTCTCTTCTTCCTTTTTTAAATGTTGTTACATTTTCTTCACGGTATAGAAGCAGGCTGAGTGAAAGAAAAAAAACCATCGAGAAACAAGCATATCTAATTTTCAATGAAATACATTTTGCCTTCAGGGTGGATGTGGTAGTGGGTGTCAGCTTAACTCAGGACAAGAACCACACCTACACCTACACTCACACCCACACCCCACACCCACACCCACACCCTATGGTGGAACTGGCATTATTTTTGATGATTTTGAAAATTCCTCCATGAAAATGATGAATTCTGCATGAAAGTCATGTGATGAAAATCATTAAAAGTGCATGAAAATCTGGCCATGAAAAAGATAAAAAATAGCTAACTTTTCTTTCATCTATATTAAGTATCCATCTAAATAAGTAGTTATACCCAAACTTTTACACAAATCTGAGGTAGTTGCCTTTCGAAGGACTCTGCAATGCACTTTTCAAAAGTTCATTTTACTCTACCGTCATACTTAGTGACAAGGTACCTGGAGTATTAAAAATACTTCACAAATTTTTGAAAAAGTGGGACATGACATGTATAAGGACCAAGTTGTAGACAAGATTCAAATTAATCATTTTCATCATTTATTTTTAGAAAACAAATTGTGTCACAGATGTTTCTCACACCAAAGGCATTCATTAAAATCCTTTTTCTTTGAAAAAGTTTTAAAACTTTGTAATCATTTGTAATACGATTGAAATGAAGTGTTTTAAATGTAAAAGTAATGAAATTAATCTACTGATTTATAGTTTGTGAGATATTCAAAATCATAGAACGAGAATGATGCAACATAATGAGGCTAAGGAAATGGTTTTGATTTTTCTGAAATAACTAAAAATAAAGTTTTTTTTTGTGTGAAAACCTCGAAATTAACCATTTAAATGAAACTTTTTTGACTTTAAGGATCACTGGGTGATGCGTGAGGTGTAGGTATAATTGCGAATGAGATGGTCAATGTGGACGTGATTGTGGGTGTTAGTGAAGAGAGCACCCACACTTCGTCTTTGGTGAAATCTATCTAATATATCAAGATTGGAATATTCGATGCGAATGATTTGTTTAAAGAAAGAGAACTGGTAAATTTTCGCAACAATTATCGCAAGAAAGGTCAAATACACAGCACATAGTAATCATCGAAAAAAATTCACGCAAAAGAAAAATCTCAGAGCACAAATACAAAAGTGAGCATAACGAAATGGGTTGACAGAATCATAGAAAAGGCTGAAATAAAATCCGCGATGTCAATTTAATGTAGTATTCTTTTCGTGAGAATCCAGCTGAAAATATGTATCGCTCGAAGTAAGATTGATTTGTCACTTGTTTCAGCAGAAACTTCCGTTTCGATAAATTCGTTTAATCCAGAAAACATTGCCTGGCCATTTAGTTACCCATGTGTCTGTTGCAAGATCTCTACATCCTTCATCGGTTGGCACATAATTATGACGAGTAAAGAAGTCAACAATGAATTGACATCTTTTTTGGTGATTAACTCTCCAATGATGCCATTCCATCATGACGAAAGGAATATCAATTCGTTCGAATATTTTCGAACCTGTTTGACACATATAACTCTCAGGAGTTTCAATATCGATCTTCATCAGAGCACTTCGCGCACCTCTTACTTCCAGCAGTGGGAGAATATCATCAAATTGAATTGTTTGAACAATGAAAGGATTATTTGAAGTCTTATTTTTAGTTTCATTGACGAATCTGATTCCACTGGGATCATTACTGGTCACGGTCATAGACACTCCTGAACTTGAATATAATGCATTTTGGATCAGAACGACACGATTTTGGACATGTTCGATTTGTACGACTCGAGCGATGCGTTCAATATTGCCAATGTAACAATCGATCGCAAAAGTCAAGCGATCGAGAGCGCCAGCAGTGAACATCGTATAACCTCCAATATTGGCACCAATATCAATCATAGACAGACGAGGATTTCGAGCCAGTATCCTTAAGATTCGTGTCAAATCGTTCTCTTCTCAAACGCGATTTGTGGCAACTGATTGACTGACTGTATCACCTCGAGCATACATGCAAATTGTTGTTTGATACAAATCCAGAATTACTTTGGTTTTTATACATGGAAAGTCACGATTCAAAGATTCCGAATCAGGATTGATCACACGAACATTAGTGGAGGGCAGTGGCAAATTTCCCGCCGTTAATAATGGACAAATGGCAAGAATGGATTTCACAGATCGTATCACAGATACAATAGTCAAGCCAAGTGTAACAAATAAACAGTCTTAACGGTCCTATGAATAATAAACACATGAAAACTTAAGATGATGAATTTGGTTGGAACTGAAACCAATATAGTTGATTTCTTCATCATTTTCAACGCAAACTATTCTGATAAATAAAACTGCATAGATTGAAGAGATAACGAATCGTTTTCCTTTTGTTTACCAATGGTCAATTGATGTATTTTTTTTTGTCTGTATCGGATGAAATTTGTTCTACAGAATTGTAAACATCAACGCAATTATGTATTCAGGCAAGAAACTGAGTTTAACTAAATATTAATCCTCGTTCAATTTTCAAGTTAAGTCATATATAAAAGCTCTCGTGTCTCTAGATGGATTAGATCGAAACATATTCTATTTTGGTTTGATGCAATCAGACGTCTCAAATACATAATCAATTTATGAATGAAAAATCAAAATTGAATACAGTGTTAACGAACATACCTCGAAATTGTATTCTGTTGCGTACCGGTAATATCATTGTTTTCATTTTGTCAATGGTTTCTTTCTTCTTTGATTCAATCTATGTGTAAATAGAGCATCGGAGGTAATCAAGCAAAAGAAAGAATTCCTTCAGTGCTTTAGAGAAACTGGAATATGATAGAGCGAGGAAGATCTAATCCATTATCATATTTCTACCTTAACAAGTCAAACCTTGGAACTCGCTCGGGGTCACTGTTAGACTTCTTTCGGATGAATGAGTTGTTCTATATACTTACTCTTACGTCTCTTCGCTCTTGAGAATTGGCAAAGTTCACTGAAGGCATATCACATTTTGGAAAACATTCTTTTTAGCACTGTTTTCAGCTGCCTAGCAAGCATCTGATCGAAAAACGTCTTTGGTAAAAAAAAACTAGAAACGTTATTCATTAAAATCTTGAGATCCTGTGAACTCGATAGACACATGCAAGTATACGAGAATTCAATGGTCAGAAGAAATCTGTAGTTTGGATAAGAAAACTTCAAAATACATTAATAAAAAACTTGAAGAAAAGATGTTAAAACAACCTATAATTATTTGCACTGTGAGAATGTTCCTTCTGTTACTTTAGAAACATACTATAAAGCGCAATATACGCTTAAATGATCCGTGCTTTGCTCTATCAGATCACATAAAAGTCGCGCTGTTTATAGAAATTTCGATGAGAGTTGGCTTTGAGCGTTTGTAAAACATCATTCGCTCGATCTTCTAGCACCAGAGATTTTCTGCTTGGTGGTGTGAGTGTGAACGTGGTGCGCGCGCGGATAATGAAAGTCATAAAAGTCACAAAAAGTTCACAATAAAACGTGTCCTGACACTTACACATACCCACAAGTATACAGATATCAGCTTTCGCAGCACTGTAAACAAAGAAAACACAGAATAATTTACCCTAAGAGAGTTTGTGAAAGGCTATATGGAAGGATTCATTAAGATAATCCACCGCGCCAAGGGTTTTTCCAAAGATATGATAGAAGAGTTCACGAGGATCGTTAATTCTGCCTAGGGTTTATGAAAATCATTAATCATACCAAGAATTTATAAGATAACACCCAAAAAAGTTTGTGACCATCATGAACCATGTGAAGTGCTTCTGGAAGGGTATATGAAACGGTATAAAGAACCATTCAAGATGATCATTAACCTAAAAAGAGCTGTCAAAGCGGTTAACGGAAACCTTTCTAATGAACTTCCCAATCTTGATGAAAGAGTTATCTGACCGATCCTTAAAGCACCAAAACAGTTGAAAATCCGACGGTACTCAATCAATGTTCAAGTACAGCAGCACAAAAGATTGTGGCGCAAAGCAGAACTAAACTAAATCATTTGATTCTACTCACATCCAAATATGTTGAAAAACCATCACAATAGGTAAATGACGACAATACAAGTAAAAAGGAACTTGTTGTCTTTTGTTTCTGTGGTATGACTTTCGACAACTGTCAACAGAATTGAATCAAGAAAAAAAGAAAATTCAAGTTACTCTGTTGCTACCAAAAGATAGTGAAAACTTTCATGATACCTAAATAAAGAGAAATAAAAGTAAAGTGAATTTTCTCGTGGAACTCACATGCATTTTCTCTCCATTTTGGAAAATAATCTATGTTAGTGTTTGTGACTTGATTGCGGCACATAATAGTGCGCTAAGATTTGCATCTGCAGGTATAATGGATCTCTATAACAGGCTTCTTTGCCATTTAATTCTATATACTTACAATAACAGCAAGATAAAATTTCAAAAACAAAATATGAAAAAGAAGAATAACGTGCAAGTAGTAACAATCAAAAAAATATAGGAAGTCCTTGAAAAAAAAAAGGGAAATTTCTTTTTGAAATACTGAAATAAGTAGGACAGATCCTTATTCTCCTATAATCAATTATCTTGTACAACAGCTAAACTAAACGAGAGTTTTTCACTTTACCTATTTTAAATTGATTTGATGAGTCTAAAGAACGTATGTAAGTCCTACATTTCAGCTTAAAGACGTGACGCTAACAAGATTTCATTCTATTTTCGTCCATAAATACTGAATAACTATCAGAACAGTAAATTACGGGAAAGAAAAGAAATACACACTAACTGATTCCTTCTTCTCATAAGATGCTCGACAAATACTCGCAGAACTAAGTGGATAAAAAAGAAAACCAAACTATCTTAATCGATTTCTCTCACAAGATGCAAAAAAACTATTATCGAGACTAGCGGAGGGAAGCAAAACTAAACAATTGAATTTATTCGCTTCCTTACAATAAGATGTTCGACACTTATCGAGATAACTACATGAAAAATTCTTTTATGAAATACGCCAGAACTAGTAGATTCAAAAAAAAAGGAAAGGAAAGTTCATTTTCTCTTGTCATTTCTTTTACAACAGTCGTCACCAGGACTCGCTTGACTCTCGACCGAATTCATTCTAATTATAGTTTCTTATCGCTTCCTGCATTCTTCTTTGAGAATCGTTGCTGAAAACACACGCACATAGAAGAATCTTTTTATCATATTGGCAGAGATGACCATTTTGTAAAAAAATTGGACCTTTTTTACTTCCTGTTGAGATTTTCTTAAAATGAACCTTAGCATACAGATCGTAGTTAGTCGTTGGCGATCTCACAGGCTAACACTTCCAAGTACTTGCTTTCGTGCACGATCGGTTATAATTATTAGCAATGCTGCTTTATTTTTTTATTTAGAACATCTTTTGGTAGTATCGAAGAAACCTTTCAAAATATACTTCTTATATATATGCTGATATCCAACTGTCTGTAGTGAATATAATAAACATTTGATTTACTGTGACATACTCAGGTCGAGAATATCGATGCTATTATGTGAATGGAACTGAATGATATGCGGTAATAATTCTCATCGTCTCAATTCTAACAATTCTTTTCTCATAATCCACTGAAATTCATTGGAAAATTGTTGTACAAGGTGTTTATTTAATATTTGAAGCATCTTGCAATTCTTAACAAATACAAACAAACACTTTTATTTCATATGACCCTCTTTTTCAGTCGAGGGAATGAAATGCATCAAAACGAATAGAATGGCTAAATCAAGACAAAAAAGAAAATGAAACTTAACTAATTTCCTCCATTTTTCTCATATAATGTTGGGGCACTTTTGGCATAATTCACTGAACAAAAGGAAATAAACTAACTTATTCGATTTGTTTCATGAAAAACAAATCAACTATCAGAATAACAAAATAAGGAAAAGGTAAGTTAAGTTAATTTTCTGATTACATTTCTCTTTAAAAAAGGTTAAAGACTACTAGAATGCTTAACTGAAGAAGAAGAAAATAAGGCTGGCTCATTTTGCTTTTTATGGAGTGATGCCGTAATCCTGTTACAGCCCGTATCCATATCTATCCAAAGCAATTACGACATTACATACCTCGCGTATCAAATCCATTATCATCACCAACATCTACTGAGCATCTTTGAAAGTTGAAGGATATGAGTGGATTTAGGGTATTATCCTTTCCGTAATGAGACGTGAATGGAGATCGATGTAGCTATGTATTTGAAAGTTGAGGAATATGAATGGATTTAGAGTATTATCCTTCGCATAATGCAATAAAAATGGAGATGGATGTATCCTAGTGGATATCATTATTAGGAAATAGTTCTTTTATGTTTGATGTTTTGGATGGAACATTAAAGTATGTAGTATGGACGGTGATGCACTTTTGAATCACGGTCCTCATTCAGGTCCGACTGTCCGAGCACCCTCACTTGCTGCTTTGTCCTCCGGTCTTGTTTTCCGAGCACCCTCACTTGCTGCTTTGCACCTCCGGTCTCGCTTTTCGAGCATCCTCACTTGGCACTTTGCCCTCCGGTCTTGCTTTCATATGATCGACAGTTGATCTAGGACGCAGGGTAATTGAAATTTCTTATGAGAGATGTTATGCATTTGATACTGTTGTTGCGTATGGTTTAGGAAGTGAACTGAGGAAGCATTGAGCTATTTATATTCAACAATCGGTGATCTTCTGTTTTATACCGCGTTCTACTACACTTGTTCAACCAACTTTAAACAGAAATAATACTCTGTTACGAAATCTCAATACATTTATGCTTTTTATGGAAATATCTTGTTCACTGGCACTTTACATAAAGAACCAGTACCATTCGTCAAAGAAATATAAAAACTATGCTTCTTATATTGAATACGTGCAAAAAAAAATTCAAACTCATTGAATGTAATGTTCTTCTCATATCAGCAAAGAGAAATTAATATATTCACATATAAATACAATTTGTATCTGTCTCATTGCTGACTCTAAACGGTTGAAATAAATAAATAATCGTATACATATGTATATAATGGGAAATGTTATATCCTTTGTTTACGTGCTTTCAATATTCCAAATATCAACATAGATTCCACATAGTCGACTGTCATATTAATACGTCATTGCTGTCATTATGATACGTTATTTTCCATTACAATATAAAGACCAAATACATGGATATAAAATATTTATTTTAAATTTAAATGTATCATGCTTTATTTCTTCTACGAAATAGTCTAAATACGAGGCAGATACGCACTTGGAAAGTCAAACAACTGATATTGTTGTATTTGAAGAAAATATAATTTATTTCTTGTGGTCATGAAATCATTAAACTGAATCAACTAAAG
>CAJNSZ010002660.1:0-14364 GCA_905329745.1 Rotaria sp. Silwood2
CCAAGATCCTTACAAGAGCCTGATAAATTTTTTTCAAAATCCTCTCTCATAATCCTGTGAGGATCCTCTATACGATCCTGAGAAAATCCTGATAGGAACCTGAAATCTCGACTCAGAAAAATATCTGAGCAGGAACTTGAAAAACTCCTAAACAGGATCTTGTTTCACCTCGACAAATCCTGGAAACAGAAATTTCCAGGATTCGAGACAGGATCCTGAATAAAACTTAGCAGGATCCTTGAGATTCAGGATCCTGACAGATCCTTTCAGGGTTTCTCAAGGAATGAACAGGATTGAGACTAGGGAACATACCTACTACGTTATTTATTCTGTTGAATTTAGGACTTCAAAGTTAAGAAACGTATATGACATTGGCATAACATAAAATGCTGTAATTTTGACAACCATCGTTTCAGCAGTACTTGTTAATTGAAATTTATTTGGTAACGTTTTATATTTTTTACTTGCTGTTCTTATGTATATATTAGTTGATTTCTATGACTAAAATATAGAAGTCATTTCTTTATATGATTATACTCTTAGAAATAGGACAAAAGACATAACATTTGATGTTAAATTAATATGTAAAAAGCTAATAAGTTAAAATTTACTTCTTTTATTTTATACGTGATTCGATTAGATGAGAAGACAAATTGAAACATGTAACAGTAATTCCTCCAAAATGATCTCTGATATCAAATGATAATGTTTCATCATCACCATATTCATTATTAAAATGCCGAATATCGTATTTAAACGAAATATTCCGGCGCATTTTCCATCTAATCAAAATTTAATAATACTAGTATTATCTAGATAGGTTAATTTGCAAAGAATATTATTGAAAATATTCGTCGAAATTGATATTATTTGTATCCATTAATGTTGGTTCGGATCAGGGAAATAGTCAGAGGGTGCTCAGGATGCGAGGACATTTCCTTTAAGAAAACATGCTTGGAGGGTAATACAGGGCTAAAAATACGATTCACATGATCAAATATTTTTCTCTACTAAGGGCTACGCCCCTGGTTCGGACTTACTGTCATTTTGTTCTTGTCAGAGCAGTTTTAAGAAATAGAAGATTACAAGGGAAAAAATCTTTAGAGAAATAACAAAAGTCTTCTGTATTTAGCAAATAATTTGTAAACATTTCTTTTTTTATGAAAAGTACATTAAGCCGTCATTTTCAATACTATTACTCTTTTAATTGCTAGATAGTTTTCAGATCATAATCTTTTATGATTTTATAATTATTAGAATCCAATAAATTCATTATTAGAAATGATCATTTTTAGTAAAATAGAAAACTCATGTTTTTAACAAAACTATATATAAATTTTCTCCATGTGAAATCATTGATACAAAGAACACATATTCAATTGCGACAGCCTATGTTCGTTTCTATTTCTTTTGTTTCGACATTTTTTTTCAGAACAATATTTTACATAATAAATATCGTTTGTCGAAATGTTATCAGAGGTGGAATCCCAGTTGAAAAAGAATTTTTTATAAAGGGGAAAAGGCAAAAAGATTCTGTACAATGTTTATTCAAATGGTTCTCTGAACTTTAGTCAAAAGTCAATATGTTAAAAGGAAAATGTCGAAAAAGAGCAAATGTAAAAATATCGAAAGTAAAAATGTCAAAACAAAAAATATTCAAACCTGAGCTGCAGATTCATGAATAATTTCTAGTTCAGAGAAACAAAGACAAGTAAAATGCTTAGAAATATTAGTTTATCGGTCTTAGAAAATGTTATCACTGTACAATCATAACTATAGTTTGGGTGTGGACGTGAATGTGAGTGTGGTGGAATTCAAGAGAGGAACACCCACATATACATTCATATATCTAACTCACATTCATATCCACATATCCACATCCTCTTCACCGAACATCTTTCAAAATATCGTTTCTATCAGAATTTTACGATTTAGACTTTTGTATTTTTTCAATGTTTTATACTTTCCACATTTTTATATTCGATATTTTTTGTTGTCGACATTTTCACTTTCAATCAAAATTCGGATTACGTAATCAAGTTCATCTTTTAAAAGTTAAAGGAGACACACTTCATACAAATTAATTAGCTATATTCTATTGTAGCTGCTTCTTAAAATGTTGACTGATTTGCAGCCTCCGATGGTATCTCAATAACCTCGTCGGAATTTGATAATCTTGATGACAGCAGCGAGCAAACTTTTGATTCGTGAGAAAAATGGTCGTCTTAAGCGGAAAAATAGCATTCGCGTGAAAAATGCTGATTTTGTGTGCTCTGTCACAAGTAGCACTTTTCGTCAAAATATGTCACCATATAACATCTTCGCCGAAAATTAGTCAGTAAATATACAAAAAGTACTTTCTAGATATGCGAAAAAAAATTCTGTAGAATAGGATCACAGTATATGCTAACAGAATGATGAATATGTAGCGAAAAAATGGAGGTGCAGAAGAAAAATGCCTTTGACACGGAGATCGATTACATTTTCGAACAACGAATATTTGTATCATGTCATAGAACGAAATAATGAACACACAATGAACAAGAAAAGAAGTTACTGGTGGAAACACGATTTCACAAACAACGCAAACAATTTGTTCTACTCAGTCAGAAAACGATAAATACCGATTGACAACCATAAAACCAAATTCTAATATTGACTATGTTAGGGAACTTACTCCTAGGCTTTTATGAAACGAATTTACTCTCCAAAAGTAGAATCTGATGAATAATCCAAACAAATCAAGCGATAGGTAACATCTATTGCCATTTTTCTCTTGAAAAAAAGATACTGTGTATCGATTATTATTTCAACATCCGAAGAATTGTGCTGAAGCATAATATCTCATTAAGATACAGTGAAGATATTCCTAGGTCTTTACGGTTAGAAATCTTATCTTTGTTTTCATTGTTTTGTGAGTAATCATTCTTACAGATCAATGATAATCATCCAAAAATCAATGTAACATCCATGATAATATGTGCAAAATAATCAAAATACTATCAAAACATACATATCTTCTACGGTTGAAAATTTTACCTTTGTTTTGATTGTTTCGTGAATAGTTCTTCTTACAGGTAAACGACAATCATCCAGAAAACAATGTAACATCCATCATAATATGTGCAAAATAATGAAATACTGTTAAAACATGCTTTATTTCATGGTTGGAAATTTTATCATTACTTCCATTGTTCTGTGATTAATCATTCTTACAGGTAAACCACGCCTATTCAAAAAACAATGCATTATGCATTATAATATGTGCAAAATGATCAAAATACTGTCAAAACATACATATCTTCAACGGTTGAAAATTTTACCTGTGTTTTGATTGTCCTGTGTATAATTCTTCTTACAGGTAAACGACAATCATAAAAAAACCAAGATAACATCCATCATAATATGGGCAAAATAATCGAAATATTGTCAAAACATATTTTCTTTTTTATGGTTGGAAATTTTAACTTTGATTTCATTGTTCCCTGATTAGTTTTTCTTACAGGTAAATGACAATAATTCAAAAACAATGTAATATTCATCATAATATATCTAAAATAATGAAATACTGTTAAAACATACTTTATTTCATGGTTGGAAATTTTATCATTACTTCCATTGTTCTGTGATTAATCATTCTTACAGGTAAACTACGCCTATTCAAAAAACAATGCATTATGCATTATAATATGTGCAAAATGATCAAAATACTGTCAAAACATACATATCTTCTACGGTTGAAAATTTTACCTGTGTTTTGATTGTCCTGTGTATAGTTCTTCTTACAGGTAAACGACAATCATAAGAAAACCAAGATAACATCCATCATAATATGGGCAAAATAATCGAAATATTGTCAAAACATATTTTCTTTTTTATGGTTGAAAATGTTAACTTGGTCTTGATTGGTTCTTTCAATAGTGACTAACACAGGTAAATGACACTTACAAAGACAAAATAATAACAACGAACATATGTGAAAAATAATCAACATATTGTCAAAGTATTCTTTATTTTGGATGTTTGGACATCTTATCTTTGTTTTGGTTGTTCTGTGAATAGTGCTTCGTACAAGCACACGACACTGGTCGACAAAACATTGTAATATGCATGAATTTATGTGAATAATAATCAAAATATTGGCAAAACATGACTCATTTTTAATGATTGGAAATTTTACCATTGTTTTGACTGTTCTCTGAAATTTCTTTCATAGAGGTAGACGACATTCATGCAACAACGAACTGATGTTCATAATAATATGCGGAAGATAACGATTGAGTCTTGTTGCAACGTATATTGTTTGTTTTCTGGTTTTAAATTTTACTTAATTATAAATTATTCAAGATTTTCAGTGTTGGCCTTATATATTTTTTCAATTTTTCTAAAGCTTCATGCAAAAGTGAAGAAAGTTAAAACAGTCAATTTTAATTAGGTAGAATATTCATGTAATTATTATTCAAATAAAATAATGAGATTCCGTTTCGAGAATGGAATTTTTGTTGTACAGACTGTGTTGACATGTTTTGGTTGTTCTACACAATTTAATTTTTTTCATTCTTGATATGAATCCTATGCTAATCGAAGGGCAAGACGATGAAAGTGATGTTTGATATGGACTCATTTTCTCCTTCTCGTGTCCAAGTATCATGGTCTTGCTTTATGAAGATCGTTAAATGTTTTCTCTCTTTCATTCTTATGGTTCTCTTTGTTATCGTAGATACTTGATGTAGTTGATCGAGCCATGATATAATAATCTTATAGTGACAATTTATCGCTTTGTTAATTATGGAATAAATTGATTCTTTGACTTGTCGTCGTTTCTAACCCATTTCATCATCAGAGACAAATAATCAATCGAAATCAAATGTGTATTGATATGTATTATCTTGATGATGATTTAGAATCTCCGAGTTGGATTTAATGTCATTATTCCTAACTGTTCGTTTGTGTTCTGAATTTAAACCAAGTTCTATTGCTTCATTATAAATTGCTTCGCATTTTCATATTACTTGATAAATATTCGATTCAGATTTTCGTTTAACTAAGATGGCAACTCATACCTAAAACTTAAGAGGATAGGAAAAAACTATTTTAGCTTTTAATTGTTCTTTTTTCCATTTTATTATCCCTATTCCATCTACAAACAGTAATTGAAATTCTATACTTCATTTTGCTTTTTCGTGGCATTTTCTATTTGTTTTTCATTTTTATTTGTTGTAATTCTAATCGACTTCATGGCTTTCTAAAATAATATTTACCAATGAAATGTGTTGGATAGTTGAACTTTAGAAGAATTGATTTAAGTTTACATAAATCATTTCATTGGTTGTTATTATTATTATTTGTTGTATCAATTATTTCAGATGCCATGTTTTTAATGATTTTCATTTCAATAGATTGTTCAAGATCTGAATAAAAGTTCAATAACCTATCGGAAGTTGTGTAGTTTTTATATCCTTCAATAGTAGGCATATTATCATTTTTTTTTGACAATGTCGTAAGAAGAAAATTAATAGCATTATTTATTTCATTTCCTTGAGTGAATCTAATTTTACTTTTAATTTTTATTAAGATCTTCAACTAATGAATCAACTTGTTCTTCATCCATTGAGATTATTATAAGAATATTATTGACACTACTTCAGAATTGAATGGGTAAATTAACTTTTTCCAGATTTTTCTTTATATATTCATTCATGTAAAGATCAGCTAGAAAAGGTGATAAGCTATTACCCATGGGTAAATCCTGTTTGTGTCTATAATATTTCCCATTAAACTGGTAATAATCATTATTTAATGATGATGATATTATTTTGTTTTAGGTCTATTTTAGTTAAGTTTAATGCGCTGTAATTTTCGGAATTATCTATGCTATTGAGAGCTATATGGATAGTTCTTATTACGAATATGTTCGTAAATAAATCTGGTACATCTAAACTTATTAAGTATTCACCTCGATCTGTTTTGGTTTTAGATAGTTCATGGATGAATTTTAACACATTACATATTGAATTTTTGATTATTCTTATTAATTGTTGAATGAATGAGAATGCATATCTTAATACCAGCGAGAGAAGTGTATGTTTATACTTGTAACTAATCGCATTGGACAATTTTTTGTGTTCTTTAGGTTATTCTCTTAATGTCGGAAAATCGTTACTTGATGAAAATTCATTTTCTATTTTCTGAGTAATTCTATTCGATTTAAATAATTTATAGGAAAGTGTTGTTATTTTAGCCTTGATCATGTTTGTTAGATCTTTTTCTTTTTCATAAACATCATTGGCGTGTAATTTTCTTCGATTCTTTTCATATATTCTTGTTTGTTGATTATTGTTACTTTTCCTTCTTTATCTGCAGGTATGTTTTTCAATTCTTTGATTGCTTCTTGTTTTTTAGGATATAAGTTTTGCTTTTAGGTCCTTTCCATCGTTTTATTAATGCATTGTTTTCAGAAATAGCTAATTGTGTCTTTATTGGTGGTGCTAAATTTAATGCATATTCTGTATTTGTTAGTATATCAATTACATTTATTGATTTAGATGTTTTGGTGAATTTCAAGTCTTTGGATAATACTTACAATCAATCATTTCCTTGTTTAACACTTAATTTATTTATAACATTTTATATATATATCGCCATAATTTATGTTATTATTTTTTAGGTTTTTCTTTTCTCGTTTCTTACCTTAACAAGTTTTTTTAATGTTTTTTTTTTGTATTATTTGCTTTTTGTTTATCCAGGTTGTGCGAAACTTATGATGTCTTAGAATTTGGATTGTGTTCATGTAGATGTTTATAATGTTCTTTTGTGTTGCTATTTCAATTTTCATGAATCTTTGTTGTTTGAATTGCCATTCTAGTATATAATTTCTGATTTTTATCATTATACTATTTAATAAATCATTATCTTTCTTATTGTTTGTGATGTTATTCAAGTATATTCCTTTAAGAATTACACGTTCTTGTCTAGTTTGTTTTAAAAATATAATATGTTGATTTATTTTCATTAATCGTTGGTATAATTTTTCGAAATTTAATACGATTGTGTATACGCTTTTTCTAGAGGTTATTAAACTTATTTCGTTTAATTTGAAAGAACATATTTATTAATCCATTGAGTATTTTTACTCTTCATTACATATATTTATTAATTTTTGTATGTCTATTCAAAAATAAAAATAAAATAAAAATAACTAATTGTAATAAATTACGATATTTAAATAATAATTACTTGAATAAACGAACGATGCGATATTTCAACAGTCGAAGTTGTCTTCTTCCAACGTTATATAGAAATGTATAGATTTTTCTACTTAAATTTCTTGTTCTTTTCCTTTTGAGATCACTCATATGATGGTAGGATGGAAGAAGAAGGAAGAAAATTTTCATCTCTCCTATCAGTTTCACAGTCATGCCGTCTTACTATCCAATGATTAATATTAAAGAGCAAAGAAAAATAAATTTAAATAGAAAATTGTAGAATCCTATATAACATCTGAAGAAGACAACTTTGATTACTGAAGCATCACGTCATTATTTTATTCAAATAGTTATTATTTAAATATTATCTATTATCATTAAGCATAATTTATTGTCTTTATTTTATTTTAATTTCTGAATAAAGATATGAAAAAATAACTATATACAGGATATCCTAAAAGTCCCTTCCTAAAAGTTTTATCGTTTCATGTCACTATCGTAATGTTTTTCTCCCAAAAGAAAACAAGCTAAATTTTTGTATTATGGTTAAAGGCAAGGGGGAAAAAGTTTATTTCTAAGTATTTCTGTATTTTGAGAAATATCTGGAAATACATAGAAATACGGCAATACAGAAATACGCTTTTCTCCCTTCGGTAAAGATCTTAGCTTTCAACAATGCTTTTAGGGATGTAACGGTGACGGTGGTCACCGGTGTGATCGGTCTACGGTTCACCGGTTGGCCGGTTCACCGTAGGACCGGTGTGGTCACCGCAGTAGCGGTGCACCGTTCACCGTTCCACCGGTATACCAGCACCGTAAGCACCGGTCACAATGTACTGCAGATATAGCTACTCAAGTTCAACTGTGTCTTATTAAAAATGAAGCTGACGATCTCATAATCGAGAAATGTACATATATTTGGTATCCCTCTACTTTCTGTGATTTATGATCATACTTCACAAATTTAATAAAATGTTTCTATATACTGACCGCTCCTTCAGTACGATGCTAACCGTAAGCGTACGTCAGACAATATTAAGATGCTCATTCAGCTGATATTTGTTAGTGCGAGGCTATCTGGGTATGAAAGATGCTTATACAAAAAAGTTAGGTATGCCGCGTCAACAAACACCTTTAAGGTCAACAATAGCTGTTAGAATGTCGGAAACCTACGGTGATCGCCGGTTTATAACATTCTACCGACTCATCAAAGCTTAGGATAACTAGCAGTACGCTTTTAATGTCCATCACCGGAGGTTTTCTTGGCCCTATCGATCCCATAACCGGCATGATTATCACATTTATCGATGAAGAAAATTTTCATTTACTATAGTGAGCAGATCTAAATCATATGTTTTTACGCATTACCATTAATCCTAATCATGTTGGTTCGGAGAGCGAAGACCTACAGTGGCAGGCAGCTTCTAGTATTTCACAGACTCGTTGAAGGCCAGAGCAACTAGTAATGGCAATCTAGTCATCATCACCGTATGATTTCGTGAATCTATCAGTCGTATAACTAGCTTCGTAGACAGTCTCCGGAAAAACTTTTTACATGCTGTTTCGTCGTGTACTCAAATATATAGTTTTGTACATCATGATGAAAGTTAAAAATGCTGTTTAGAGAGCGGGAATCTACGGCGATGACCGGTTTGCAGCATTTGACAAGTACATTGATGCTCAGGGTGGTCAGTAATGCCCTTACAACCATCATCCCCGTAGGTTCCTGTGACAATGTCGGTCCTAAAACTGGCATCGCTATCATACTGATTTAGGAAAAAACTTTCATATACAATAATACATCGCTATAAATTATATACTTTTAAGCTTCATCATGTAGTCTCATAATGCCAGTTACTAGAGCGGAGACCTACAGTGATAGACGGTTTCTAGCATTTACAGATTCATCGAGACTCAGAGTAACCAACAGTGTCCATCTAGTCACCATCACCATAGATTTTCGTCACCCTATTGATTCTATTTTTAGCTTTGTAGTCATGCACATCTTGGAAAAGATTTTTCATCATCAGTCTTGCTCTTCACTCAGCTGGCTCTCTGTAAGCTCGCCAATTCGGAATCTCGCCAACAGTACACTCACTAGTGGCGAATCTCTAGTATGAAATTCGCCAAAAAATATTTATCTTTGCCTTAGTATGGTCGCCAATGGGCGAATGTCATGGAGAAATTCGCCAATTTGGGGAATCCCCAGTGTGAAATTCGTCAATTTTAATCCGTAGAATTATGACTCAACTAAATTGATGATAAAATATTTAAGTATTACAGGATGTGGGTGTGCGTGTGGGCGTGGGTATGAGTATAGATCAAGCGCATATACACCACTCAGACTCGCACCCACTTCCATATTCACACCGAGTCACCTACACCCAGACCATTTTTCGTTAGTATTGGGTCGGTAAGAAATTTTTTGCATTTTTTTCAAAATTTTCTTTTCATTTTTTAACTTCAAGAACAGAACTAGTTTTCAACAATATATATTCCATTACAGTCTATGACCTGTCGCCAGCATTCTGGTAGAAAAAGGATTCCGCGTTCATAGAAGTCCTGGGACTTTTGGCTGAAGGAGTTGGCGAGATCCATTTTGAGGTCGGTCTCATGGTCGAATGTTTTCGTTGCTCAAACGAGTGGCAGCAGAGCGAAGCAAATGACAGTTGGTGAGAGTGAAGTCTGAAGAATACTATGGATATGAAATCACCGTCCGTCCGAGCTCCACTACTTTTTAACTCATTGACTTTGCAATCTCAGATCATGCGGTACCATGTAAAAAAAAGAAATCTTATTTTCTTTTTTCCAGAGTTTTGCTGCAACTCGGCCTAATTACTGACAGTAGAGATCAGCAGTACTAGTGCTACCTGTCAGTAGAAGCTCAGGATGTGTCATGCCTCCTACAACCCAGAAAGCGCTGAACTTGACCATCCCTGGATGAAGTTCATGTTTGATGTTCCTATGCTGTTCTATTCAGCTCCTAGCTATCACTACTAGTGCGTGTGGTGGGCATACAGTACCTACTTCCCACTGCTGATAATAAGACTGCGCAGTCATTCGTAGTTAGGAAGAGACGTCATTAATTCCGCACAAGCGTCAACACTGTTGGAGCTGATATGATGATAAATCGTGTAGTATCGAAACTCCATACTTCCACGTTTTTCATAATTCGCCCAGATGTGTTTCTACTGTATTATGAGAGCACCCAAGTTGCTCTGCTAAGCACCGTGTAATCAATCTAGGATCTTCTCCGATAAGTTGCTTTAAAACATCCATATCTACCTCTGGTGGTCTTTCGAAATGATGTAAATCATCGAGTTCGAAGTTACCGTTCTTGAACCGATTGAACCAATGTTGCGCTGTACGGATGGAGAATGCATCGTTATCCATCGCGCCGCATATGCTGTTTCTTGCTTACGTTCTTTTGCGACACAAACAGAATTCAAGAAGCAGAAGTACTCAAAGTTCTCTACACTGTAAATTTTTATGAAATTCTACTTTTTGGAAAATCGATCTCAAATAAGCTAAAGCATTTTTAAAGTTTTATGATTTATTCATTGAATTTTGAATAATTCGAAAATGCTTGATTTTTCAATATATAGAAATTCAATTTGGTTTTGTAAAAAATTGATTTTCAAATGAATTAGAAAATCAATATAAATTCTAGAGAAAGTCAAAAATGAAAGCAACTTTCTGGGAAATCATTTGAACAATGACCGCTATAGAGTCATTGTTCATTCATGTATGTAAGTCAGCCGATAGTGTTGTGCATTCATTATTTTCTTCGGCGGCCGTAGCGAGTAGATAAGTTATATCTTTTTATTTAGAGTTATTATTCAAGTTTTAAATTTGATTAGAATACTATGATTTTATTTTATTTATTGTTCCTATGCATTAATGTTAGATGATATTTATTATTTTGATGCATTCCCAGGTCGGGACGAACGGAGTGAAAACGCATTCGGAACGCGTTTTGGTTTTCGTTCGCCTGTTTCGAACGCGTTTTCACTCCGTTCGCCTCGGCCTGGGTTAGTTATCAATGATATTTTTCTATTATATAGATGCATTAATGACCAATGATATTTACTGATTATTTTCATGCATTAATGATCAATGATGTTTATTTATTTTGATGCATTAGTTACAACGATATTTATTTATTATTTGATGCATTAATGATCAATGATGTTTATTTGTTATTTAGATGCATTAATTATATATGATATATTATTAATATGAAATAGAAAAATAAAACATACTTCATTATGATATGAAAATCCAATTCGACTTTCCAGGTTTAAAAAAATACTCGAATTGCTATATCGAATCCGAAATTCTAGGAATGCCTATATGAACTCACTCGATTTTCTAATTAGGAAGTCAAAATTCACATTTTTAATGCTTCGAATATCTTATTTTCAAGAATTTAAAAATTCATCGGCGAATTCATATAGGCATTCCTAGAATATATGCTCGATTAAACTCTATAACTCATTTTCTAGCTTACAGTGTACGAGATATCTTTATTTCTAATTCGAGATCAATGTCCACATCCATAATTTCGTTGTTGTTCGCAAGGTATCTGTGCCCCCTTTTTATACCTTTAGTATGGAAACTTCTAAAACTTTCTCAGCTGTTCTAGGAAAGTTTTTAAAAAAACGCAAAAAATTTCTTATCAACCCAATATATTCGCCAATTGGCGAATCTCTATCATGAAAATCGCCAAGAAAATTTTTTTTTAGCCATAGTGTACTCGCTAATTGGCGAAAAGCTAGTTGATCTTCGCCAGTTATCGAAAAAGAAGATTGGCAATGGTATAATACCCCCAATCGGTTATACAGTTTTGACCATCAACATGAAAGTTAACAATGGAAGTTAGAGAGCTGGAACCTATCGTTATGGCCGATTCATAGAATTTTATGGACTAGTTGAGGCTCAAAATAACAGATAATGTCCGTCTTGCAGCCACCACCGTACGTTTTCATTTTTATACCAACCATCTCGTTAGCCTGATGATTATATTCGTGCGTAAAAGTGTCTCCTATACGACTACACTCTCAAATCAAGAATACGGTTTCAATCCTAGAGTTTAAGGCGAATATGGCAGGTTAGAATATTAGGAGCCCATTGATATGGTCGATTTTGACCATTTTTCAGACACCTGCATGCTTGCATCAATCACTGATGCAGTTACATCGAAGATTGGCATAATTTTTCATGGTTTCGCTGACCCTTTTCTTAGTTGAATCACGGTAATCAGGTATGAAAGAAACGCTTTATGTGTTATAGTGCCGTCTAGTAAGGAGTATAGCTTCGACTACCGTTATTAATGTTAGTGATGCAACGATGGCGACAACAGTAAGTATGGTTACAGGTTCACTACGTGAATCATTGGTACGGTTATTGCTACAACTAAGAAAATCGTACCCACGATTTCAGGACCAATTATGATAACCATAGGTACAGTTATCAGTCATAGTAGGCTTTCGTGAAACACAGTGTTTTCTAAGACACTAACAAATTCCTATGAAAGGTGAAGAAAGATGATCATTATCAGAAAATCTGAATCTGAGGTCAAATTTTAGAAATGTTTAATTTGACTTTGTACGCTAAGGAAAGGTTTTCTGAGAAGACCCTGACATTTAATAAAGAGTGACGAAAGTAAATTGGTTTCCAGGAACTTAAATCTGAAATGGATTTACCAAGGTTCTGCATTCCAGTTATCAATAAAATGATTTCTTGATGAATGTTATAGTTTTCTTAAGTATTAGAGTCGAAGGCGTCAAGTTGCATTTCCCTTCATCAACCTATCAACGAAATAGTTACTTTCTTTATAAGCAATCACTTAATCTAAAAACTTCAGTTCAAAATTTTCAAAGACTGACTTTGAATTCTGACTCTCCGGCCCCAGTTTACTTCGTCAACCTTTATAAAAACTTTACTTTCTTAAAAATGCTCTTTTTTCGCGACACCCGTTTTGACCTAATAACTGTACCTAGGATGATCGTAATTGGACCGATAACTGTAAGTGAGGTTATCGCAATTGGACTATCAGCCGTACCTACGATACTCGTAGTTTGGCTAATAACGATAGAAACATTTGTCGTACTTAGATCAGTATCCGTGAGTATGCTTGTTGTAGTTAGACCGATGACCATAGGTATGGCTATATAATCTCGCTGATAACTATCAATGCGGTAATCATAGTCGGACTGATAACCGTAGGTACGTTAATCGTAGTTACACCAATAGGTTTACTTACGGTAATCGTAGCTAGGCCAGTAACCGTAACTTAGATGATAGTAATTAGACTGGTAAGCATAGCTGTGGCTGTTGTAGTTAGATTGATAACTGTAGTCTCGGTGATGATAGTTAGATCCGTAACCGTAGATACACTGATCTTAGATGGACCAGTAACCATTGGTACGTTTGTTGTGATTGCATCGAAAAATCTAGGTACAATTATCGCAGCTGTACCAGTAATCGTAGGTATGGTTATCGGTTTTGATCGATGAAATTACCTTCACCGTTGTATTTCTAGTTAATATCAATACTGTCCATATAGAACTACGGAAATTTTCGGTAATAACCGGTTTTC
The DNA here is from genome assembly GCA_905329745.1 of Rotaria sp. Silwood2. NCBI lineage: Eukaryota > Metazoa > Rotifera > Eurotatoria > Philodinida > Philodinidae > Rotaria > Rotaria sp. Silwood2. The sequence goes on from CAJNSZ010002660.1 coordinate 13,807, forward strand.
GCTATCACTCAAACAACATAAGACTCAATGCATCCAGCAGGACTAATACGCCGGTATCCATGATGACTTTATATAACCTTATCGGCTTGAGTCTCTGCTTTACTCGAGAGTTCTGATCAGTATTTTCCGAAATTAATTAGGACGAGGGATTACTTCTTATCAGAAAATTAAGTGCTCGAGTTTCTAAAATGTATCATGTAGGAGAGATACCGAAATACAAAAAAGTGACCGGTACAGCGGTCCCACCGCCCCACCGTACCACCGGTGCACCGTTCACCGGTCTCACCGTTCCACCGGTTTACCGTTCACCGGTTTCACCGGTCCATCGATTCATCGTACCAACCGGTGAACTGGTGGGCGGTGGCACCGCTGGTGCGGTGAAACGGTGAACGGTGAAACGTTCAATTCAGAAGTACGTCGACAAGTTGAATCATTAATCAAAATAGTAGCCGGAAGCCATTCACATCATTCTTGATCATAGCATATATAATGAGGTACAAAGATGTCTTGTTTAAATCGATTTGTTAAATTATTTGCATACACAAAGTGAACATGATT
>CAJNSZ010002661.1:0-10380 GCA_905329745.1 Rotaria sp. Silwood2
TTTAGCGAATATTTATTCTACTTTGCATCTTGAATGACCTGCATAGCACATATCTTCACTCTTTTTTATATTAACCCAAGAAAGTACAGCTTTGCACATTGTTCATTCAGTTTCGAAACATTAGTTGAATTGTAGATATCCAGCTTTTGATACAAGATAAGTTGTCTGTACCAACTTACATATTAGCTTACTAAGTACTCGAAATAGTTTTTCTGCATAACCGTAATATGAGACAAAATATTTATCCAAAGCTCGCTAATTTGTTAGTTTCTTGCTTGCTGATTTTGAATAGTTTTGAGCGAGAAAAAAAAACATTATCGAACGATATAGCTTGTTCTGAAATATTTCCTAATGTGTTTCTCCGACCTCATTCAAATTTTCGTGAGGTTAGGAGGACAGAAAGAGTTGATGAACTTCTTAGAACAGTTCTAGCGAAATACCTGTCTTGATTACAAAAAATGAAGTTGATCGAAAATACTCGGCAGTTATTCGAGTCGAGATATGATCTCTTTTTTTCAGAACAGTCCTATTGGTTTATGATATATTCATATCTGTTTTGTTTTCTGCATAGTGTATTATTTGTCAATGAAAGAAATAGAACGATTAATGTCGGCAATGCCTCGTCTTAAACATCTTGAGCTCAATGGTGAAGGTGACGAAGATTTGATTGATGGTCGACGATGGCAAATGGCTATTTCTCATCTATCCACTTTAAAATTCTCGTTTTGGCTGGACTCAGACACCGAAATTAACGCTCTTCAAACATTCGATACCCCATTCTGGCACACAGAAAAGTGCTGGTTTGTGGCATTCGACAAACTCAACTCTGTTTTCTTCACTACACCATGTTATCTCTCCATGAGACATGAATGTTTCAACACGCATTATCTATCAACAGCACCATACATTGAACAACTTGTTGCTGAACACGTTTCCAGATTGCAAATCAACTATTTCAATGCGCAACCACTAACTCATTATTATTCACGTATCAAATCTCTTTGTCTCGAGGGCAACAATATTTCACTTGACGTTCTTCCACTTAATATCAATTTGACGACTGTTGAATATTTGATCATAAGAAACACTTGTTGGTCGTGGTCTTTCATCAAACGTCTTCTCTTACTTATGCCTTCTCTACATAGTCTCGCAGTTGACGAACTTCAACTGTTGTTGGGTGCGAAAATTATGCTTATTTTTGAACAGATTAGTACACTTGAATTGACCAGCTATCATGCTCTACTCGGAACGAAACGAAATGCCAAGGTGCTGTATATTTGTCGTCTCTTTCCACATGTTAAACATTTAAAGATGCGCGTCAATTCGTTTGAGGACATGGCAAATGTGATCGATGGATTCAATCGTTTGACAAGTGCCAAATTTGACTTGAAGTTTTTTTGCAGAGATCCACACACTCCTATCATCACAAAAGAATGGTTTGTTTTGAACACTCGACTAGGACAACTCTCGAAAAATCAAGATTTTACATTTTTCATTGATTCTACTCAGAACTTGTATTTATGGGTAGCATAAATAGTTAACGATCATTCACTTCTCCTTGAAATCAGTTGACTGATACCACCAATCACAATCATATTTCTTGTTACTCTAATAATTTTTGTAAAATAAATCTCGCGATACTTTTTGATGAAGATTTAAGCGAGTTCTTTCAATTGAAATTAATTTAATATGGAGAGAAAATGGTCATCATCGATATGCTCTATCAGCAAACGATTAGTCTCACTATTCACTTTGCTTGCATCGATTTTCTATTATAGTATCAAAAGAAAATGTGTACATTCATCAACGATAATCAAGTAATTGCGCAGAAAATACTTGAAGATGAGAAAATTGATGATCAAAAAAAAATTTTCAAGGATAAATCTCATACGTCTTGACGAGACTGAACTCGATTTTGTTGCTGCTTATGAACATGTCGTTTATGCTTATTCAAATAATCAATAACATCTTTCCTTCATCCATCTGAGTCATAGAAGGATTGTTTGAGAGAATAAAGTACGCCACTGGATCACTCTCGAGAGTATAATCAATGAGGATGTGGGTGTGGGTATTTATCTTTTCTAAATCCATACCCACTCAAAATGTTTTGATTTGTGTGCATTATTTTCTGTTAACATTGAATTATTTTCTCTACTCATTAAATTAATCATTAACGAATTCTAATTCTGATTAGTCAAAATTATTCAGTTTACTTCTAAAACTGGTTACCTTCAACGACTAAATATTGCATAATGGTGAATGGGTGTAACGAAGAAATCCTTCCACAAAATAGTCAAAGTTAGTTCAACAATTCTGAGAAGTTCGAAGAGATTTTCGTGAGACCTTTTTGCTTCATTTAATGAATGGTTTCAGAAAAATTCGACACTGAAATCTAAACACATGTTATACTTGCCATTATTTTCCTCCGTTGTTAGGTGATTGATTAAATTTTCAATAGTTCGGATGTAGAAATTTTATTCCTACGTTTGTCACCCTCTACAACATTTATACGGAAAGATGTGATCTCAATAAATCAAAGTACATTGAGACTCAACCAACCTAACACTATGCTTATCTGAAAGGAAGACCTACACTCAACATAGTAGGCTATTAAGGTTAGTAACAAAATAAATTGATGTTTTCTCATGAACTATAGAATACTTTTATTACGTAAAACAAAGAATAATATTATTGCTATAAGTTTTGTTTACAGAAAAGAAGTCATTCAAATAATAAAGAAAAATTGTACAAATATTTTTTATTCGAGTTCTTCATTTTGTTTTTGTTCAACTAAACGATAAGCATTGAGTTGATATTGAAATTGATCGAAATGCTCTTGACATTTGAATATATGTATATGAAATGGTGAACCATATACATGTTTACCACTCCATTTAACTGATATAAGATAAAGTCCAGATTCAATTGGATTATATCGACATATAATTGTACGATCTTGTAAATGTTTACGTTGCATTTCAACATGAAAACCACCTTTTGGACCACGAATTTTAACAGTTAATTGTCCAGTACCTTATTTTTATTTAATAAATTCAAAATTTTTGAATCTTAGAAAAAAAAAACCAATTTACCTGCTCCTTTTGTTTCACAAAAAAAATGTGATTGAAATGTCGATAAAACACCATGTTCAATACCAGGACCAAATACACGTACTTCACCTAATTCATAAAATAATCATTCTTTTTTTGTTTTTCATTCTATTAGATTTTTAATATACTTACTAGTATTTAGTGCATTGCTCACTTTAACTATATACGGACTACCTGGTACATTTTCACCATTATATTTAATAGTTAATATATGTCTTCCAGATTCTTCTGGTTTAATAAATAATGTATATGTACCATCTCGATGATCAAATAGTCTACAAAATGCTGTTTTATTAATTCCTTGACAATAAACTGTTAATTCTCCTTGAGTAGTAGTACGTGTATCAATTAAACATTTCATTTCTTTTCCTACTGTTCCCGTTCGTAGGCCATCACCTGTACAGATAACTTTTGAAGCTTCATGATTATTATTAATATTTGGCAAAATATTAACTCTAAATGGTGATCCAGGTATTTCTCTTTCGGCCCATATTATACTCAATAAATAATCACCTGAAAATATTACATATCGTTTTTTTTGTTTTTTTTAATAATTATATTGTCAATATTATACCTGGTATGATTGGTTTATAAGAACAACGAAAAATATTTCTATTTTTTTCACTTTGATGAATTCGAACATCAACATCACTCTGTGCACCAATCAATCGTACAATTGGCTTATTCGTACTAGAATTCGAAGTTCGTGAAGTATCAATAGTAAATTCTGCTTCTTCATTAACACGTGCTTCATATGTACCACGACCATGTACTTTTACTTTCGAACGATCGAAAGATATAGAAGTTGATATAATTCGAATAGGCATATTCGGTAATGAATTGTCAGCATATGTCATTGTTAAATCATATTTTCCATCTTGTAAAATAATAAAACTGAGAATAGCTGATGAATCTTGTTGATCAATACGTAATGGTATAGATGCATTTTCTACATCTCGAATATTTGCTTTTAAAATACCTAAATAAGAAATAATTTAGGTTTTTAATTCAATAGAAAAAGAAATGATTTCACCTGGTCCAGCATGAGATGTATCGAAATAAATTTTCTTTTCTTCATTAGTAATAATCCGCATACGATTTTGTGAATCAAGTATTGATTGCCAACCACCAACAATTCGAATACGTTCTAAATATCAATATAGAATAACGCTCAAAATGATTAATGCATGATAAGAGATTGATATAAAAAAAAAAAAATAGCTCAATTTTATAAATCATGACTCAATGGTGAGAAATAAGCTTTTCTCAAGTGAAAAAAATCGAACTCGACAATTACGACAAATCTCCTATAGATTCAAATTCATGGGCTTCCAAAAATTTTTAGTCGATTTTTGATAAAATTCATCTATTTTCTTACAACGATCTTTCGGATTGACATCAGCTCAAGACCACCATAGTTTTTATCATGAGTTCAATGTCGGTTAAAGGAAGTACTGCCAATGTTGCATTCTTACCTCATCCACATTTACAAACAAATGTTATTATAATGATAATAGTTGAAGAATGATAAAAAATTATAGAAAAGTAGCGCATTGTTTTTACTATGACCAGAGTTTTCGTTTGTTTTTGACCAAGGGGGCAGTGGCGTACGCAGCAATTTTTCAAGGGGGGTGGCCGCCATGGCACAAAAAATTTTTTATCACGCGAAAATATTTTTTCCTGTACCGCCATTCAGGACTTTTTCGTCTTAAGAGACCCCCCCCCCCCCTGCGTACGCCACTGCAAGGGGAGAAAAATTTTTTTTCCCAAAGAGAATCTGCTGGGAGAAAACGAAAATATTTTTCCAAAGAGAAAATAGGCTGGAGAAAAACGATAAATTTTTCCAGGGAGACTTTCTCCCAAAATTTTAGGAGGGGGAAATTCCCTCCCTTCGCCCCCCCCCCCCAATCGTATGGCCTCACTATGACTATATATATATAAAGAGAAAGTTTTCTATATAAAAAATAAACTATCTCTGCCACTGATATTAAATTATCTTAAGTAAATAGATATACCTGGATTAGTAACAATTGCTTTGAATGGACTATGCATAATATCTTTTTCATTGCATTTTATACTAATATTAATAAAACCAACTTCAACAGGTATATAAGTTACTTTTAATAAACTATTAGTGATTCGATCAAGTGTATTTTTAATTACAGAATTAGAACCTTATTTAAAAAATAAAAATAAATTCAAAATAAATTTTTTTTTTGTCTCATTTTTACCTTCAATATGAACTTGTAAATCACCTTGTATATCTTTCGTATCAATCATAAATGTTGTTTCTTTTTCATGTAAAGCATGATGAATACCATCTCCATATGCACTTATTATATGAGCATTATTCACCATCATTTGAATAGGAGTACCTTTTTGTTTTGTTTTACAAAAATATGATTAATATTAAAATAGAAATTTTCTTATACCTGGTACAATATCTGAACCAAATTTGACATTTAAAAAATGTATACCAGTTTCAGTTGGTGTAAAGCGTACTTTTCTTATTGTTAATGTATCATCAATTTTGATAGGAACTAGTCAAACCAAAGAAACAATAGATTGTTATAGAACTATTTCTATTCTTACCATTAATACCCGATGATGAAGTAATGATAACTTCAAGTGGTACATTTCCAGCATTATCTAAATTAATTTCCAATGTATTTTCTATTCCCAGAAGAATATCTTTTGGTAATGGACCAATATGCACTTTCGATGGATCATAGATTTCAGTAAAAAATGGACTACCTTGTATAGGTATTTTAGCAAATGTAATATCAATACGATGTTGACCTAATGAAGAAAATCGATTTATGATATTAAATTTGATTTCACATACCAATTTTCTTTGGTGTAAATTCACCCATATAATCACCATTTGCTTGTGAAAATAATTTAACATCGATTGGTTCACCTTTAGGACCTATTTAATAGAACAATAATAAAAAAAAAAATTGTCTAAATCAATAGAAAATATAAAAGTATTCGCTTCATACCAATAACTAATGATCCACCAATAGCATGTAACATAGATCGATTTGGATCAATTAAATTTATTGCTTGTTTATCAATTAAATTTCGTAAAATATTTATAACTTGTTCATTTGTTGGTAATTGTGTTGCAATTTCAAACAATTGAAATGATACTATTGCATAATCTTAATTAAAATAAAATAGTATGACTCAATTATAGACATACAAGAGAAGAAAAGAATCAGAAATATGTTTACATTCCTTCAAAACTAAAACTATCCCAACTGACGATCGTCGTTGTAACATATAACGGGTGACCCAGAATAAATGAAGGTCTCGGTATTTTGACTATAACTTTTTTTCTTTTTGATCTTTAGAGCTGCTTGTTTTACCAAAAGATGCGCCGTGAAATTCTCTACAAAACCATGACTAAAACTTATTTCCGTAGAAAATAAAGAAAAAAAGCTAAATGAATACTATTCAAAACATAAAATGTGCCCAACTTTCAAAGCTAACGGATGTTCTACGAATGACTAGTGTTCGTATCTCTTTTTTTATCCTCCTCTAGTAGACATATTTTAAAAGCAAAGCATACTATAAGATGCAGTGTGAAAAGCTCTACAACTTACAGAGAACAATTTATTTTATATACATGCATCTTTTGTTTTTAAAATATGCAAAATTCTGTGCGACCAAAAAATGATCTGTTTTGCAGAGTAGAAAATTGGTCGCACATAATTCTGATCATTTAGAAAATAATGAGTGCATGCATAAAATAAAGTTCTTAATGTAGCTTGTAGAACTTTTCACGCTGCACCTTATGGTGTAATTTTTTTTTTAAATACACCCTACTTCATAATTAAAAACGGTATACAAATACCAAACATGCATGGGACACTCGCTAGCTTTGAAAATTGGGCACTTTTTATGTTTTGAATAATATTCATTTAGCTTTTTTCCTTTATTTTCTACGGAAATAAGTTTAGTCAAGATTTTGTAGAGAATTTCACGGCGCATCTTTTGGTAAAACAAGCAGCTCTAAAGATCACAAAGAAAAAAAATTATAGTCAAAATACTGAGACTTTCATTTATTCTGGGCCACCCGTTATATGGAATCTAGAAGAACACCTCAGTAAGACTAGCAACATTTTGAAAAGATAGTCTAATGATTCTTAGAATATCCTAAGATCTACTTATAGATCAGATACGAGTTGAAATGTTGGATATCAGTTAAGAGTAGTTCTTTCGCGAGTATAAAACTTAACCAAAACATCTCAAAATTTAACAAACCATTTTTTTCTTCGAGTATTAAATCTCGAATACGTTCTTGTGTAAGTCTTAATTGAGCAGTAAGAAGTATTCTTAATGAAGTTGTCAAAATATCTGATGGAAATTGAAGTAATTGTTCATAAGTTTCAAGTAATTGAAATGAAATTTTTTGCCCAATATCATAACGATTACTAACAGATAGATCTAAACAAGAAGAAAAAAAAAATTTTTTTTTCATTCTAAAAAAATGATATTTCATACTAAATATTTTTGCTTCAATTGGTCCTCGTTGTCCATTACAATGAATACGAAATATACCAAGATCATTTAAACGTAAACGATTAAAACATTCACCAGAAATTTGAACAATTTGTCGCCGATGGACATGTACTGGAAATGGAGATCCTAAAAAAATAGTATTAAATAAGATATATATATATTGTTTTTTTTTTTTTTGCTAATAAAATAATTTTCATACCTTGAATAACTTGATCTCCATTAAATATATTAATAAAATAAAGACCAGGTTCTTGTGGAATAAAATTTATACGAATTAGATTATCATTAATTACTGTCATTGTTGATGGAATTTGAACAGTACCGAGAAGAACAACTGCTCGAATTTGTGAATTAGATAATGATTTAGTATAAACTTTAATTTTCAGAAAAAATTAATTAATCAAATATTTGTTAAATTACATAAAGAAAAAAAAAGATTTTCCTTACTTTGTATTCCACATGGTGTATCTGTTACACCAGAAAGAAGACTCTTTCCGTCAGTATCTTTTACTTCAATAAGATATGGTGAACCTAGAAAACAAAATCAATAAGTAACCATATATGAAATTAAACAGTGAAATAGGAATCTATTAGAATCATTTGAAATCAAATTATAGGAAAAGTTCTAGAATTCATTTTCAATTACAGTATAACACAAAGAAAATGAGATATTACACCAAGCATTGTTGATATTGTCTAGAATTGTTTTTTTTTTTTCTTTTCATTTTTAATTTCCTTGCGTTGTCTATGTCTTTTTTTATAAGTGTCCGATGATTTTTTATTACTACGTGAAGTAGATAACATCATTTTGTTCGTCGTTCCATACTTAAATGATATAACATATACTGTTCATATTACACAGGTCATTATTACTAACGGGATCAGAAAAAGGAAATGTTCCTATACAGAGATTTTACAAATCTTTTTGAACTTATTTTTAGCTATAACATGAAGCGGAGTAATGTCTGATAATTCAACATATTCCCTCATTAGACTATTTTCTGCTTTCTTGTTTATTATTTTCACAATCACGATGATATTTTAAATATTTTCGACTGAAATGAGTATTGTTAACACGTTTTAGTTGTGAATATGTCAACTCAAAAGTAAGTTTGCTTACAGATAATAGGTAATCTATTATGAAATAGATATATTTTATAAGTACCAATCACATAAGGTCGAAATGTAAGATGCCAAATATGTGTATCTTTTGTTTGTTCAAGTTGACAAGGAATAGATATTCTATTACATGATACTTTTGCCTGTATAGATGATTTTTTTGTAATGACTATAAATCAAAAGAAAATTGAAAATTAAATTTGAAAAAAAAAAAAAAACTTAATTACTTTCTAAACAAATATCATCACCAATTCGAGGAATATCATGTGGTAACATTTTTTGTATATCAACAAGTGAAAATGATGATAATAATGATGGTGGTAAAAGTGAATAAACATCTGTATCAATAATTTTTCCTTGTACAAGTTGATTATTAAATAAAATTCGAAGTTGATATCGACCAGGATCATTTGGAATATATTGAATAAGATATTCTTGATTAGTTAATTCATGTAAATGACATTGACAAGGATTAGTTGATGTTTGTGGTGAAATTAATTCAGCTTTTAATTGACCTTGTCCAGCTAGACTTGTATTAACTAGAAAAAAATATCTATATTTTATATTTGATCTAATTATATTAAAGAATTACCTTTATAAGCAACGGTCGTTTTTATAACAACAGGTTCATTATGTTCAGCAATTAATGAAACACCTTGAATATCATATACAGTTATTTCAATAGGTGAACCTATAATAAAATATTGTATAATATATTTGTATGTTTCCTTTACGAAAAAAGTTCACTAATTAATCGTTAGCTTATTACAGTGAAGATACTAAACTTTTACGATATTTTGTAAATGAATATCGTGGTAATAGAAAAATTACTTTGTCGAATCTCGAAAATCAGTTTTCTTAATGTTCCTAAGGAGAATATTGTATACAGTTGAAAAATATCGTAACAAATTCAATAGACCTTAGCGAATGTACGTAGGTATAGATATTTGTTTTCTCTACTCTCATACACGCCCGCCTTGGTTGATTAACACTATCGATTTTATGAAAATATTACTACCGTCAATCCAAGTATTATATGTAGTAATTAGTGAATTAAACAAAGATTTTACGTTCAACATAACTAATTTTCATTATTACAATTTGAAAGACAATATCTTAGGTTTAATTCGAAATTAATATTTATTAGAAGAAAAAACAAAATCTTTCATAATGTTCGAATAAAAAAAATTTAAAAACATTGGGATCATAATCAGAGAATCATAAATTAAGTTCGGATAAACTTCATTGCATCCAAAAATTATTTCAAATACAGCAAATGAAATAAAAATAAAAAAACAAAAATTTCTCAATAAAAGCGCTAATAACATCTATCACTTTTGATTATTAGAATTATCTCCCCGTAGACACAAATGGAAATATATTTTTTATTTTGCAAATGCTTTCTCTCTTGTTTTCATATAACAAAACCATAAACTGATTCTTTCATACTAAATATAAATCGATATGTCGAAGGTTTTAGTAAAGCAAATCGACGTTATCTATGATAATCTATATCCGATCTGAAATAGACACCGTCATAAAATACTCTTTTTTTTTTGTCTTGCACTGGATATAATTTACGTTCGACCCTATCAACAGTGGCGTACGCAGAAATTTTTCAAGG
>CAJNSZ010002662.1:0-14355 GCA_905329745.1 Rotaria sp. Silwood2
CATTTCTCGACGGATCCTTCTCATCTTCGAACTCGATCGAGATATTGTAAAGACTGAACTGTGCAAAAAATTTCATCGCGATCTGACTCTCCTTTCGAAAGTTATCGTGTATACGGACGGCCGGACGGACACACAGACCGATTTTAGTAGTGTACTCACTTTTTGAGTACACAAAAAACAATTTTGAAAACTGAATAGATTAATTTATTGCATTTCTGTTTAGCTGTACCTTATTGGACGTATCTAAATTGCTTTGTATTGTTAAGAGTTTGTATTAACAGTCGAATGAAGGTTTTCTGAAAAGTAGAAAAGTATCTACACATGAAATAATTAAGCAAAGCTGTCGAAAAATTATTGGACAGAAATTAGGCATGCAGACACACTGCTCTGTAAGATTTCTTCTTTTAATGGCAATATGTACGATTAATAAACAAAATGATTCAAATTTTTATTTATGTTACAGCAACATGAGCTCATCTTAGATTGAAAAATGAGAGTTGTCAAAAACACTCAACTATGACCAACATTAATTAAGGATAATTTTATTAAACAAAAATGAGATATCATTGTAATTAAAATGATAGTCTTGATGATTATAAAGTTTGTATGAGCTCAACTATCTACCTCTCGATGGAAATGAAACAATCTTATTGCTTAGTCAACGTTTCATGTCATATCCATATCGCAATTATAAAAATATATTTTGCGTTGCTGTTAATCTTTACATAAGTTCTGATAATGACGTCTCCAAGCAAAACACTTTCAATGTACACTTACCCCCCCCCCCCCCTCCAAAAATCACTTTTGATCAGAATGGTCGAAATTGAGATAAATGCATGGGAAGATAACCCGTGATCTGGTCTCTCAGAAAACATAAAATTTTTTATCCAATATCCATTTTTTCCTAAGAAATTTCGAAGATTCCGTCACCCCTATTCGAAGAACCAGTTGTTTTTACAAAATACCGAAAATGCTTTTCGTTTTTTCCCAGTTTCCACTTTCTCAAAAGCATATCCAAAAACTTCTCCTTCCCGGTTTGTTGAATGTATTAATTTTTTTTGTTTGAAAGAGCATCTCAGAGCGCAGAGAACATAGAGGCCGTTTTTTTAAAATTAAGCCTTTGCTTGGTCAATATACAGCCAGTTATATGATTTTGTTAACATTTTTTGACACTTTTTTCAGTCATTGAACTTGTGATTCATTTTTTATACTTAAAAAAGGACTATTTAAAAAAATAACGGCCTCTGTATGCCCTGTGTCTTCAGATGCTCTTTCCAACAAAAATAATTAATAGATTAAACGGACCAGGATCGAAATATTCGAAATGCCAAAGGAGTCATTTTTACCCTTGTTTGGTTCATATCTCTCTGAAACCTGAAAATTTCGGGCTGAAAGTTTTGTGGTAGTCTCCTCTTCCCACCGCCAGCATATTCTGAAAGTTTCATCTCATATGAATGATCCTGGGCTGAGATCAATTTTTGAGGGGGCGGGAGGAGGATTTATAATCATAGAAATATTCAAGCGACACTGAGGATGTATTTATACAGAAAAATGAAAAATAGTGTATAGAGCACACTACTTTGTTGATCGGATAGCACGGAACAAGATAAGAACTGGTAGTCATGACTTGCTACAAAGAAACTATGTGAATCTTAAGTACGATTAATATGATAAATAATAGAAAATTGCTTAAAACTCGTCTTAGAAAAACTATTCATTTTTTTGAAAAGTTCCACGTTAAACTTTTATCATAGAAAGACGTAATGAAATTTCCTCTTTCAATATTTGTATAGCTTTTCGTAGAATGATTAAGTTTCAATGTATTTTCGGAACAAACTTCAACCCTATTACTATATTATGTCAAAATATTTTCGAGATTTTTGTGGTATTTAAATTTTTGGAATATTGCCCTTTTCTTTGCATCAGCATCGAATAAATCATTATATTTATTTTGGTGTGACCGATGATAGCAGTTTACATGATTTATTAGGTGATTAAATATATTCCACTTACATTTATTTTGTAAATGTCACTTTATTGTGTTTTTTCTCTGGATTTGAATCAAAATATTCATTTCTAAAATTATTACTCGTTTTCTTCAGAACACGATCTTTCATTACTTAAATTGAAAATACTGCTAACCGGTTTAGCCTATCACCAATATTTGCTTTTTTTTAAAGGTTTCGATACGAGTAAACTTTTCATCCAGCAGAGTTTTTATAATTACTGCCTGTGTCGAAAATAGGGAGTCATACTGTCGTGGCGCGACATTTATTTTGACTGGTTTTAACACCATGTGTACTAAAATGGTCTTAAAACTGAATGGAAGTGAATTTCGAAATTGCGTCCGATGAAAAGCTGCGCACTGATATCGGCTTTAATTTGAAAATACTCCGAAATCTATAGAGTTCGCATTAAGAAAATTATAAAGATTCAGTTTTAGGCTATAAATAGAATATACATAAGCTGGAAATGTTGTCTAGTTGTATATATTAGGCTGAAACTTTTATCAGAAGTATTTCTCATCTGAACCATTCATTTTTGTAAATCTCAGGCTAAAACGATCATTCTAAGCGGTAAATCTATTGTAACGTGATTCTCTAAAACCAGCCGTATATTTCGTTCATATACCATGCTCTTCAGTGCATAAATTACCTTAAATGTCATGTGAAGGTGATTGACACAAAAAAATGTGTCGAAAATAAATTGCAGTCAAAAGTTGGATCTACGAACACCAATGTATCTAATTATTGAACTTTGAGTAACAATTCAACCTAACTCTCTTAGTAAGCCTGTGGCTAGCCAATATGGATAGGGAACTCTAACAATTGAATTCAAGAATGCTGAGTGAGACTGATTTTCAGTCCAAGAATACAGCTAAACAAAATCGCAGGAAAAATATCAGACTCATGAGACAACTTCTTAGCAACATCAATAACTGCAACGTAGTCAAAACGCAAAGGTATTTGTTCTTATTCCCTTGAAACATGAAAGTCAATAACAAAGAGAGAATGTGTCGACTTGTTGTAAGTATAAGTGATCTGCTGTAAGTGAAATTGAGATGAAATGTATCACCGAATGAGATTGTTTCTCTTCCTCAGCCTCAAATTGGATTGATCGTAGAGTAGTAGTCACTGAACAGTAGCGACTTCATGTCGACAGTATGAACTCAATCAAATGACAGTAACACTGTTTTTCTTCTTTCAGATGCATCAGAGTCATCTCAACCCGAACCAGTTGCAATTATTCCAAAGTCAATACCGGTGCCACAGAAAATAAGTATGTTACGTCGTTTAATATACGATAGTATTCTCGTTCAAAAAAATTTAATTTATCGACCTTTTTGCTCGTGTTGTGCGCGATGACGCATCATTTCGTTTTGCCATGTACTGACCGGCGCCACAGCAAACAGGTTCTCTCCCGATAAACAATGATGATACTATTCTAAGTAACATTTCACCTTAGACTTTTTCTGCTATCAGACCTGATGTCGAATATTTAGTTAGTTCACTCTTGTCTTACATATTTATTTCTTGAAGAGTATCGTAGTCAAAGAATTTTTGACAAAAATGAAGGATCATAACCATATGCACTGTAAAGTACTGGAATTTCGTAAGTTATGGAAATTTCACATCAAAGATAATGAGTAGAAATTATCTTGTAGGAACAAAAATCAGGTGCGGCTGAAACATAATTAGAACACTCTATGTTTCAAGATGAGTTTTTTTTTCAAAACTTCTACATGACCTTCCTTTTGTTTAAAAATCGCTTCCAAAAAATAATGATTTTAAAGGGACAGTTTTTTTCTATTCTGAGATGAAGAAAAACGATTATAAATTGGTACGTAAGAGATAATGAAAAAATATCTGAACACCAATAGAAATTATAACGAACGCTGCTACCATCTTTTAAGGGCTTTTCTTTACTGAAAATAAAATATAAAGTGTGCTGTTACTCTTCTCTCTCGCAGAAACTTGCATTAATATCAGTAGACAAATACAAAGATTTAATTCCATTTATGCTCAACGAAAGTGCTTTAGAATTATTAGATGATACGCAGTATTGAATAAACTGATGTCTGTTTTCTATTGATTATATAAAATAACTGAACTATTGTTTTTCGTTTTTAAAGCAGTTTCAGAGTTGTTTGTATGTCATTCATTGTTTGTGTTTTTTCCAGATCTACAGATTTGAAATTTCTTAATATTATTGTCATTGTGAGAGCAAAATCAATTTAGAATAATTACATAAAATTATCTATACTGCCCAATATCAATTCATGGTTTTTGTTAGATTGAAGATGCGAACAATTTCAATGCCTTAGTCATTGTAACTTCAGAAGATTTTTTTTAACCAGATAAATCATGAACATCTCGTTTTTGAGTGTCACATATAAGGGCGGGTCTACGACAATTAGTCGAACGATATTTGAGCACAGTCGATTGGTCGCCACGACACTTGGTCAATACGAAAATCAGTCGTACAAAAAAATTGGTCGCACATATAAATTGTAAGATAGAATTTATTAAATAAGAATAAGATCACACATTTATGACAAAAACCGAACAAAACACAAAATAGAAAGTAAATTACCATAAACTACTAATAGAATACATTTATAAATTTATAGCTAGCCCTTCTAATTGAGTAAGAAATGTCGAATGTAGAGAAAGTAGCAAGTTCTTCAAGCGTTTACTATAATCTAAATATTTTTTTTTACTGTGAAGTGTATCGTGACCAGCGTTAAGTTTTACAAGTTGACAATGAATATAGTTTTCTTCTTTTTGAAGACTTTGAATAAAAATCCAAAGAGATGGATGCTCACATTGAATAACAGAGTTGAATCTTCGATGCCATACTTCGGCCAGATTGTTGGTGCGCACTGAATCATTGATAGTTCTTTGATGCATGTTCCATAGTTTTACAGGAAATATCGGAGTTGCGCGTCCATTTGGTCATCGTCTCCCGACATAAATATCTTCAAAATAATCCATGATTAATTCTAAAATTGGTGGTAAAGATAAATAAAATTCGTCAAACCATTGATAAACATCAACAGATGGAAGAAATGCTAAAGCAGCAATCTTGTTAACATCATAAGCAAATTTTGAATCATTTTCATAATTACTTTTGAATCCGAGTTCCTAAAATATCGGAAAAATTAAGTGAAATTCAGAAAAAATGTTATTCATCTGAACTTTTCGTAAAATACTGTTTTGAAGATGGAAGAAACAATCTGATATTTTTACCGAGTCTATTGTCGTATTAAAAGTATCTTGAAAAGCATTTATTGCCACTTTTTCGAAATCCACCATGATTGTTTTAGATCTCCATAAAGGGCATAAATGACATAATTCATCAACTAATATTTGCTAAATTTTCTGTTGTTTATCAGCAAGTAGTGCAAGAACTAAAGGAAATGCATGGTTTCGGTGAACACCATATATAGTATATAACTGAGTAAATATAGTTGGTGTTACCTAAAAATACATGAAAGTCCTACTTATTTTCTTTGTCAAACAAGTTAGAATTGAAATAATATACGTAGCTTAAATGTACCGTCTATAAATATTTCTTGAGTATCTTCAAGTATTTTTAATTATTCTATTGATGCAAATATAACTAAACGACTATCATCAGGTCCTGACTCAAATTGTAAGAATTTGTTGTGTCTAATAGTATTTGATAAAAGTGTTTGAATTGTTGAACAGTGTTCATCTTTTCGAATTTGAGGTAAAGTATTTCTTTGACGTTGTCTTTGAATGTTTCTTTTAATGTATTTAAAATTTGGAAGTCGAGCGACCGTTTGATCTGATACATCTTTTAAACAGTTGTCGACAACACTTTGAGTATTTTCATTAGTACTAACGGCACGAAAACGTATTTTCTCTTGGAATAATCGCACTTCAGTGGTTGCAGGTATTCCAGGATGATTATACACATCATTCATATTTAAAATAGTGGTAAAATTAGCATCTGTGTGTATTTGTCCTTTGCATTTAATTGCTCGACAACATTCACATTTCCAATAAGCTTTGCTATCCTTAGATTTATCAGTTGTATAATTAAAACCATTAAAAATTAACAGAGGTTTATTTTTTTCGGTTGTAAAAATAGCAAGGGGGAAACAGCTGACTCCATGACTCCACTTGACTCCACTCTTGTATGAAGTTCTTAGTATTATAAAAATAAATGTGGAAACCTCGGATTTAAATCCGAATGTTATGTGTACTTCAAAAAGTAAAAACACAGAAGCAATATTCGTTTAAGTATCTTTGCAATAGGTGACTTAGCCTTCGTGTTTCTTAATTCGCTCAACTGTAGGGAGGGTCATACGAAATAAAATGTCTGTTTGCTTGCTTGGTTGCTTGCTTGGGGTAAAAAAAAACATATGTGAGAGGATAGCTTATCGTATTTTCGAAAAATATTATTTTTTCTCAAAAAGTCTGTTTCTACAATTAAAAAGAATTTTTTTCACAAATAGGACTTGAGGATGCTAGGGCTCGGGGCTGAAGATGGGTAGACGGCTACCAAACCGATACCAGTTACCTGGGAAGACAACGGCAACTTTCCACTCCTACCCACATCCACACCTATCCACATCCTTTGAGTTCCCAAATTATCGCATACAAAAGTAGAGGGAAAAATGAGTCTTTTCGCGATAACTCAGCAATGGCTCCACGAATCATTCTCATCTTCGAACTCAACTGAGACATTGAGGAGACGATACTGTCTAGAAAATTTTATCAAGATCGAACTCTTCTTTCGAAACTTATCGCGTAAACGGCCGGACGGACACATTGACCGATTCTAGAGTGTACTCACTTTTTGAGTACACACAAATAGCGGACTCAAATTTTTATAATGGATTTCTGAAGATAGACAGAAATTTACGAGATTCTTTGTGACTTCGCCTGACTCCACTTGACTCTAAGGGACTGAAGTCAGCTGTTTCTCCCTTGAGAAATAGTGATAGACGCCATGAATTGAGAAAATGACAGGTGATTTTTCTCCTTTTAGAAATATTTGTACACGGTTAGCTAATTCGATTACGTACTAACTATATATCGCGTACTCTTTACCGTATCTGTTTGTGTTTGCCCTCCATACTCATTCTCATATCGTTCTAAGCTAATTAAAATTTAATTAAAAGTCGATATGCTTTCATAAGCCAATAACATCATGAGTAACATTATTATTACATTCTCTTTTTGTCGATAATAAGCTAGCGACCAATTTCTAATACGTCGAATTGTCGTAGCGACTAATTGACTATTCACTATACCCAATCGTCGCTCTCCCACAAGAGCACTTGGCCAGAAATTCAAATGAAAATTCTTGTCTTTGATACAGATTCTTAGGGTCTATTATAGCGATTTTATCATATATATACAGGGTGATTCAAAACCTTTACGCCCGCCTGGTTCGATCTTAAGGTCAAATGATTTCATTAAGTATTTGATACCAAATTAAAGCCCGTAAAAAACTAAATCGTAGAGGTTATGGAGACCTATTAATGTCGATCTTCCGAGATTTTCAGAATTTTGACACCTATCTGATGTAGAAAAGTAAGGTGCCGGTAATTCCAAAACGAAATAAAACGTTTTTCTTAGATATTTTTATATGATTCGATAGATCTCGATAAGCTCTACAAAACTAGATACTTCAAAAATATTTTGAGCCATCATTTTGTGTTAAAAATTCAAAAAACAACACGAAAAATCCCAGAATAATGTAAAAAAATTCAGCTTTTTTTTCTATCTGAAAAAAAAAACATACAATTTTATCAATAACATTAGTTTTTTTTCATTAGTTATGTTAGATCAGACATTTTGAAATATGTTCATTCGATGTCGCGTGAAAAACTGCATCGAATGAGCACATTTCGAAACGTTTGAGACAGCAAAAATTATGAATAAAACTTAATTTTATTGAAAAATCAAGTATTTTTCTTCCATATGAAAAAAGTAAAGTTTTCAAATATTTGTTGTGATTTTCCAGCAGTTTTTGAACTTTTATCTGGAAAAGATGGCTCAATATATTTTTGAAGTATCTAGTTTTGTAGAGCTTATCGAGATCTATCGAATTATGTAAAAATATCTAAGAAAAACGTTTTATTTCGTTTTGGAATTACCGGCACTTTACTTTTCTACGTCAGATAGGTGTCAAAATTCTGAAAATCTCAGAAGATCGACATTAATAGGTCTTCAGGTCCTTTACCATTTAGTATTAATATCTGCAGTTTTTTACGGGCTTTAATTTGGTATCAAATACTTAATGAAATCATTTGACCTTAAGATCGAACCAGGCGGACGTAAAGGTTTTGAAACATCTTGTATAAATAGTCAATTGAAAATATGTTTTGTTAACATTTACAGGATGTTCAAAAAATCATCTACCAAGAAGAAAATTGTGTATTTGCATTGTACTCAGAGCAAATCAATGGATTTTTTTTCTTGATGCTAGAGAAAACTTCCAAGTTTTTATTCATCAGCGAAAATTTTAATAACATTGCTTAAAATTATTATTATTCATTTGAAAGAGAAAAGTCACAACTCTGCTAAAGATAAACAATAGATTTGTGGTTTCTGTATTAGGATGCAAATTCCTTATGTTTTTATATTTTCTCATTTTTGTAACAGCTTATTTGGATTCTTAAGTTTTCTCTAGCATATCTGATTTCTTAGGAACTTCACAGGATCCTCTCACGTGTTCTTGCAAAGAAAAGCCCTGGAAACATTCATGAATACGGTTAACGTTCGATAAAGTACTTCTACGGATATTCAGCAAAAACAAGCAAATGTATTCGAAGATGTATTGCCAAATCCTATTTTGTAGAGCTCTTTGTGTTGATCAGTTTGACTGCAAAAAAATTCTCTTTTTATGAAGTAATGCCGATACTAGGGTGAAAATGCTGGAAAACCTGATATAGCACTAATCGAAACGATACAGTTTTTACTAATATTTCGATCATAGTATTGTTATTTTCTAATATAAATAGAAAAAGATTTTCTACGAAAACGATCAGCAGAAAAATCTGCAAAACAGAATTTGACAATAAGTTTTCGAAGATGCTTTTGTTTTTTATAGTTGCTTATTGATAGATTTGTTTGGATAAAAGACTAAAATCCGTATCGAGGGTGTGGGTCTTCATCTCTGGTTCATCTGCAGTAACACCCACCCACACCCACACCGACACCCACCCAAAAATGTGAGCCCTTTGCTCACCTTACACATTACTGCAAATAAACATACTTGCATAAGAAAGTACTTATTTTTTGCTACGTAACTCTCTTTTACGTTTAGGGTATTAGTATCCTGAAAATAACTTTCCTTAACGAAAAATGAACAGAACTCAAAATTTTGAATGAAAAACTGATGAGTCTCACATTCCTAGACTGTGCTTTCTTTTAGTCAAACTTAAGGAAAACAACTTGTGTTGACATGGCCAGGATCGTATGGGTGGCTACAAAGGAACACAGAAATACATTTTATTTCATATGACCGTCCCTTCAATGGAAAAAGCCATTCACAAAAAAAAATCTGGAAATCCAACTTCCGGTTCCAGTATTTGAACTCGATAAGCTCTCTCAGAGTCACATAGGAATGTCGAAAAAATCGAAAAATACCTCCGATCTGATTGATCCATTTTCTGACCAATGAAGGGTCAAATAGATAATTCAACCTTAGAGCAGAATTCTTTGTCTTCGATGGCCTATAGCAATGTTTCATCAAAAGATAAAAAGGCCTTAAAATAAAAATCTAATTTCTGATTGGTTCACTTTTTGAACAATAGAAGCTCGTATGAAAAATCGACTTCAGATTCGGATTCTCCAACCCAGATTTACATCCGTGAACCTTTATAAAATATCTTTCTTTCCACAAAAAAGCGTTTCCCTGACCAAAACAATCAAACTAAAAATTTTGAAAAATCAGCTTCAGAGTGGGTATCATCGCCTTCGGTAGCCTATAGCAAAGTTCCATAAAAAGACGGAAAAGCTTCAAAATAAGTTAACATCTTATACATGTTTTTTGACCTCTCACAAACAAACGCATTTTATTTCATACGACTCTCGATATAGTCGAGGGAATAAAAGGTCTAGATATCATCGATGGATTCGAAAAGCATGCATAAATCCATTCATATCATTAGAAGAATCTTCATCTTCTCTATTCCTTGGGAATTTTCATTCATTCTTTTAAATAGTCATATGTAGTTAGATATTCACATTTGACCTCTCCTTGTCTCTGCTTATAGCTCCCAAAAGATGCTCCAAGAAATGTTCTACCAAAACTGAAATTTGGTGCAAGGAATGCAATAAGAGTTATTGTCTGAAATGCAGCAATACTGTCCACGCCAAACCAGATTTTAGCACACATGGAAAGGTTCCCATCGAGCAAAAATCATGGAAACCAAAGCAATGTAAGAAACATAAAGCTGAAAAAGCAGAGTACTGGTGTTATGTATGTAAGAAACAAGTCTGTCGCGCCTGCCAGTTGGTTGATCATCATCTCCACTATGTTGTAGTCATTGTTGATATTGTAGAAAGCGTTGAAAAGAAGGTCAGTATTTAATTGTGATGCGTTTATTTCATGAGACAATTTTTTGTGGAATTTAGTTGAAGGATAAGTTTGAAAATGCGCAATCATCTTTTAAGGAAGCTTTCAATAATGCTCAACAAATGATCAATTCGAATGAACACATTGACAAATATAAAGTCACTGAAGTATTTGTATTTATACGTGCAAAAATCGATGAGCACGAAAGACTGTTGAAAGAAAAGATTGACGAGATCGACGAAAAAAAAAACAATAGGATTGAAAAATATCGTGATCAACTCTTATGTAAAAAGAGAAAGCTCGATAATCATAGAGAAATATTCATGAATATTCTTTCGAACAACGACTTGTTACAATTACTACAAATGAATGAAAAATTGATCAAAACCATCCAAAACGTTGCTCAAGAGTTGGCGAGTTTAAAACCACCTGCCACACCCAAGTATGACATCAACGGAATAGAAGAACTACGAGTAGCTGTTGATAATGCGTTCAAGAGTGTAATCATTGTAGAACAACAAAGTAACTTGCTAATTATCATCTATTTATGTTTTAATATTACCTTAGCGGGGTACGAATTTTGCGAATATGATTGCAGATGTCTCGTAAGGTGACCCAAATCTTTCTACCTACTTATATACCCATCCTAGAGCTTTTTACAAGAAGTATCAATGTAAAATTAGGCAAGAATAGTTATTACAACTGACCAATCGTTAAGCTACGAATAACGAAAAACTGAAAAAGTTAATTTTTCTTAGCAAGCTGTCGATAGATTTGCAACAATCCATTTAGAAATCTTTGTCTAAATTTGGTAGAGTATAGTTTTTTTCTTTTGTCGAAAAAATAGATCATCTTTTAAGAAATCAGACTGAAGTATGGCTTTAAATTTGAAATACACTTGATTCGTTGTTGTTCAGCTGTGTTTTCTTCTATTATACATCGAAATGATTTTTTTATGACAGAAAAAAAAATCAGGATGAAAAAAAGAAGTCAAAAAAAAATATCGATGATCGAAAAAGTTCTAAGGTAGAAAAAAACTAACATGTGTATGCTCAAAGAGAGTTCTGGATGACTTTGATTGATCCATTTGGTGAGATAATAGATTCGAGCTATATCTGACAAACTTTCATGCTCAATTCATTAGAGGTCGATAATACAACATTTTGGCTTATAAACCGATTCTGTTTAAATGTAATCACAGAATGAAAAAAGTATGAATCGATTATATTTTCTAGTTTATTTACATATATAGTTGTATAGAGCTTGAATAGATAATAACCAATATATATAGTGTTTACTTTGATGGAATCATTGGTTAGTGAAAAATATCTTTAAAATGTAAAATCCCGTATAAGATTTTAATAGAGAATGGCAAATCATGACTATGTTTTGGTGAAGCATATCAAATATCTCTGAATTTTATTTTCTAAATAATCTGAACATAATTTATTCTGACTTATGGATGAAAACAGAATAGAAAAATGTTGCTTAATTGAACTTAAAAATTAATACAATTAATACAATCTTATCAAATACAGATAATTTGAACATATACATCTGAAGAAAATTTTCTTTCTGGTTTGTTTGTATTCAATGTTGTATCCTTATGGTACGAAGTCAATTTTAATTACATAGATAATTCAGGAACTTTATGTCGAAAGTATCAATAATAAATTCTTATTTACTTGAATAGAAACTATCAGTCTTTCAGTTGTACTTAATGAACTTGAAAAGCATTGTTTAGTAGAATATCTTATGGATAGACTATAGACCTTCTAGAATATTTTCATTTTTGGATGCTGATTTGTAGAGGATAGCACCTGATTAAAGGGCGCAACGATTAATAATTCCAACATTGAAAAAGCTAAAATTTTGAGTATTTGAAAGCTCAAAAACAGCCATAAGACTGTAATTCATCTTTACATCCGTCTCTAAATCTAAAAAACTTTGCAAAATATATACTGCGTTAAGACATGATTAATTTTTTACTACTTACATAGGTTTATAATACACAATCGCTAGATTAGTACACTTAAAGAACCATCGCTATAGAAAATTACCCATACAAAAGGACACTAAGAAAATGAAAATTGTATCGGAGAGTAGCAGTCGGATCCATTCAAATCATTGCTACGATGAGTCATGGACATCGAAAGACTCTTAGTTTCTATTGAAATAAGCCATAGTTCATGAAATGCTTTACTGAATTAAAGTATTCCTAGTAGTAACCTCTAATAAGCACTCAGTATAGATCAAACAGGATGAAATATACAATATGAGGCTGAAAACTCTACCAAAAGTGACTCCAGATAATTAGTTACGAGGTATTTTGTGATAAAGAAGCATTTTTTTGACAAAACCTTTTAACTTAGATGCCAAACTAAACCAATACAACAGAAGATGAAGGACAATGAAACACAACTTTAAATCATTTAGAAAACAGGATTCATCTCTATGATATACGTAACATTTAGACTAAGATTTCTAGTTTAAACTAAAAACATCAGTTCCAGAGATTTTTACAAAGTTAGAGCGAAATTATTTCTAATGAAAAAAATTAAAACAAGAAAACAAAGCATTTTAATGATAGTATGTGTTGGCTGCGTCATTTAATTACGTATGCAAAGCTAACATACTATGATGAAGAAAAGTAGCCAAAAGTTCATTAATACGTATTAAATTTCGCTTTACATAGATGATTCAGTGGTACTAAGACAACGATTTTAGTCATTGTTTTAATATAATACATATGTTGTCTAATGTAAAAAAGCTGTTAGCGCAATCCCTTGCGGGATTAAAAATGTGAAACACGATGGACCGATTCCCTAGACTGAAAGGATAGGGTCTAGAAACGGAAATTCGCCTGTGTCTGTCTGTCTGTAACACTTGGTACAAATGACCATTTTTCTAGTACAAAGTACCATAGTGATGGTACAAATGACCATTCTCATGGTACAAAAGCATCACTTTGGTGGTACAGGCGACCATTTATTTGAGACAATCGGCTATTTTCATTATAAAGATTACCGTTTCTGTCAGTCAAATCCGCATTTTCACGGCACACTCAACCATTTCTATGGCGCAATTGCCCATTCTTATGGCTCAAATGAGCATGCCTGTGTCATAATTGGTCATGCCCATATTAGAAATGGCCATTTCTTTGGCATAAATCACCATTTTAGTCGTTATAATTATTTAAAACGCAAACTTTGTCATATACATTAGCACTTTGAATATTTTATGTGAACTGTTTGAATATATGTATAGTATGTAATATAGAACATGTTACAAATATTAACAACTTCTTCTAAACTTATCATTATACAGAATTCATTTTATTTAAAAATAAAATGACATCTGTGTTATTATAATGCCAGTCTAGGGCCAAGTGAATTGACATTCAATGTCGATGAACGTTACTTGTTTTTAGTAATTAAATGGAAATCCTTTTGTTCCATTTTCTTATGAGACATTTGTAGCTGACCGTATATCTGATCCTTTACAACTACAGTTTCTCTGTCACGGTCTGTGATGGGTACCCTGGTTCTCTGTCACGGTCCTTGATGGGTACGCGGGTTCTTTGTCACGGTCTTTGATGGATACTCGGGTTCTCTGTCACGGTCTTGATGGGTACCCGGGTTCTCTGTCACGGTCTGTGATGGGTATGAATTTTCTCTGTCACGGTGTGTGTGTGGGGGGGGGGGGCCCAAATTTCTACCCCTAAACACTTCAACGCTCCTTTCAGATCGTGTTTCACAAAAAAATAAACGTGAATGGATGCGCAATTTTTTTAGG
>CAJNSZ010002663.1:0-14354 GCA_905329745.1 Rotaria sp. Silwood2
TTATCATGCCACCAATGGCTGTATTTTTATGAGAATAGTAACATTCTTCACCGGTTGGTTCAATGACATGCAAATCAACATCTGTATCATTTGTATCCCAGATCATAACAATTCTTAAATCAACTGGTAAATGACGAATTAGACGATTATCAAGGAAATTAGATATTTGTTGTTGTTGATGATATTCAAATAGAAACCAATTAAATTCGTGCAATGTTGTAACTTCAATTTCAGCAAAACGTCCATCCCACTCACCCAATATAACTGTTTTAAATAGATCTGATATTTCCGCAATAGTCTTATTTTGAATATTAGATTCTTGCAATAATAATGCTAGATCTCGATACGATTGTGGTTCATCCAATCTTAAATTTACGATATGTCGTAAAATATTCTCAACTAAATTCAAAAGACCAAGCTCGACAAGTTTATAAGCAAAAGTTCGTAATAATTGCGGTGATTCCAGTTCTAATTCTAATACGTTTGTTAAAATACGTAAACCCAAAATGTGACATTTGTTTACAGTGGAATTACTAGCATTACTGTTGCTGTCGGTTTTTTTGAAAATAATTGAACGCCAAACATTGAAATTGAGGGTGTGTATGTGTGTGTGAGTGTGAGTGTATTATTCATTACCACCCACACCCACACCCACACCCGCATTCGTATTTGATTGATGAAACATACTCTAAACGACACTTTTCGAGGATAAACATTTGTAAAAATGGCACGATCATATAGACGAGCTCATTTTTCAATATGATCAAAATCGAATGAGTTGAAAAATAGTGTCTTGAATTCATTGTGGCATTGCTGATTGCCATGTTCTTAATACGGAATATTTGATTTGATATATCTCCTGAATTGATTGATCGATGTCGACGATTTGGTTTTTATTGATATACTCATTATGTCAAGAACAGAGATATTGAATGGCTAATCTTTGATGAGTGGACTCAGTCCACTTTACGAGTTGAATGATTTTTTTTCATCGACCTTTCGGTTAATACAAACTTTATTAGTATAATATTGACTTAGAAATTCATTAGGCTTTCATTTAAGTATTCGTTTTTTTGTTTGCGAAACTAACGACGGAACTACCAGAACTGACCCTGGTTGTTTGATCTACTATAAAGTCTACAAGTAGGTATCGGTGAGACTAGCAAAAGCCTGTAGCGCCAAGTTATGACCATCCTATTGAACGTTCGACTCACCTTTCAATATTTACCGAAAAATCAAAATATGGAATTTCGAGCTAAAATTTTGTTGATAGATACATCTAATTACCCTTAGAATATCCCGAAAGTTTCTATCGAAAATGATATTACTTTGTGTAGATACTGAATTTTGAAGTAAATTTGATTTTGTGACCTGTCTGTAGCGATCGACTATTTTTTGGAAATTCAATATCCAGATAAAGGAGCTTTATTTTTAATTGAAACTTTCAGGATATTTCTAAAAGACATTAGATCTAACTATCGGCAAAATTTTAGATCGGAATTTCACTTTTTTATTTCTTGATGAGTGTCTAGAAATGAGTGGAAAATTCATGAAAAAAGTCATAACTCGACATTAAAGGTTCATGCACGCGAGACTCTTTAGACTTTTTCTAGTCTCATCAATACTTCCTTAGTGATCCAGTAAGAGCTCAAATGATCGAGGTCAGTTTGAGTGGTTTCCTTGTAAGATTTTTATAATTAGAATATTATCTTCTATGTCTGAACATATGCACAATGTGAAGATACATTACTATTAAGAGATGATTTCATCTTTCAATAAGAAAATGTCATGCATTTCATTATCAATCACAGATAGCTACTAAACAGTGGCGATCTCAAAGTTCTGGATCATTAGGACGTGGAATGCTATGACCGACAATATACGATGGAATAAAGTTAAAAATAATAATTCAGTAACTGATGACATTAGAAAAGACATATATCGTGTGCCAATATATGATCTTGTTCGCTGAGACAAAATCTAGTAGCGCAGAACTTCGTCCATTTTTAAAAACAGATGGCACATATAAAAAAAGAAATCATGTTTTTGTAAATTACGGAACTCTATATCTTGTGATATATTTTTTTTTGTAAATACAACATATGAGATGATTGAAGATTGAAATGCAAAACGCGACCATTTAATCTTTTTCACCCATTACTTTCAATTTGAGTTAGATATGTAATGAATCGCTTATCAGTCATACGAGATCTCATATTTCTTGCATTCGATTATATAAAGAAATCGATTACATTAAGAACGAAAATAAACAAATGAATTTATTTACTTTTGTTGTCTACCTTTTGCAAGGATTACTCCTGTGTCAATGTCTACCTGTTGAAGAAGATGTTGTTGTACTTGGCAAACTCAACCATTTATTAAGAGTTCATTCTCCACCAGTGGCTCGTCAAATGATGGAAGGGGTATGCGAAATGGTAGCTAAATGTTGTCCAGGACGCGATTCATTACTTGCTAAATTTATCGAAAATATTAGGGAATTTCCTAGTTTTTGTTTTGGCGAACGCTCTGCGGACGAATCATGGCATCGTCTACGCGCCTGTCCCGTAATTGACAGGCTCGTAAAAACGGTGTCACAATCTCAATTTTCCAAGTATGAAAACATATTTTCCCAAAGGCATAAAAAAACGGACCGCGCAGTTGCACTGATTTATGACGCGAACATTTTACTCGACGGCATGCCAAAAGTTTGTACACATGAAGAAATTCACAGTAGCGTTTGTGTATGGGATCATGAGAGTGTTGAAGAAGCCAAGATAAAGGCTCATGCCTGCATGAAAAAGACATTACTGAAGATCTTGGATCAACATGGGAAGGAAAATTATGAAGCAATGATTTTGGAAGCCAAACAATCTTTAAATGATACGATCCATGATTTGGCTAATGCATTTCCTAAAGTAGATGTTTGATTATTTGAGAGAAACAATCACTGATATATGTTACCAATAAAAAGTATCTATCAGTATTTTAACACCGATGTAACGAAGAAATTAAATAAATGATTGATAATTATGCATCACTCATTGCTAATTGATTCTTTCGTTTATTGAACTTGGAATCTAAACTTATAAAAGATTATGAAAACAAGCGGCAGTCTATCTTGTCTGACTCACGTTTGAAAAAGTTTGTTAGTGTAGCCTCTTTGGAGCTGAAATGTGAAGCTCATATATTATCTTTAGCTACATTATAGCAATACAAAATAAAGAATGCGTAAGATCAAAAATTCTTTCAGGGTGTGGGTGTGAGTGTCTTGCCCTTGTTTGTGCCGACATCTAGATCTACACCCACACCTACACCAAATATATTATCCGTTTTCTGAAATAAAGGATGGTCCAAAAGTTTCGACTCCTCTCAGTAAATCGATAATATCTACAGCAAACTTATATGAAGTTATTGATAAAATGATGTCATTTTGTAGAGAAAGATTAGAACTATCATCTGAAAAAACTCCAGTTGAAAATCCATAAATTTATTACAACTTTATAGTCATTTTACAAATCTTAAGTGAAAATTCTTTTTTGTTACATTTTTTGAAAAAACAAAATATGCTTGTAACATCCTAAGCAACATGTTGTTATCTGGGAATTCTTACATGATTCGATAGAGTTGGATAAGCTCTAAGAGAATGTTAATGTTTAAGAAAGTACTGATCTTATTTTCAATATAAAACTTCAAGGAAATCAGAAAGACCAATAAAAATTTCATATATCAAATAAACGAGAAAGTAAGTTGAGCTGCCAATAGCTTTAGCTAGTTGACTGTTCCATCTGTTCATATAGCTTGGCAGAGTTATTTTCAGCTTCAGTATGTGACGCTGCATCTTGAAACATCAATTAACAATCAATCAACTAAAGTTATTGAAAGTTAAGCATACCATCTCATGCAACATATCTGAAACTATTATTGATCTGCGTGGTTTCTTTCAAGGGTTTATATTGGAAACAGGATTCGAATTCTTCGTAATATTCATATTCTTGTAGAGCTTGACGAACTCTATCGAATCATATAAAAATATCTGTTAAAACCACGTAGAAAATAATATTTTGGTCGACTTTAGCAACTCAGGCAGTAAAGACTTTTTTGTTTTTTTTTCAAAAAATGTAACGTAAAAATTTTCACTTAAGATTTGTAAAATGACTATTGCATTGTAATAAATTTATGGATTTCGAACTGGATTTTTTCAGATGATAGTTCTAATCTTTCTCTACAAAATGACATAATTTGATCAATAACTTCATATAAGCTTGTTGTAGATATTATCGATTTGCTGAGAGGGATCGAAACTTTTGGATCACCGTTTAGTTTGAACAAAACACGTTTTGAGTTAAGATGAAAAACAATTATCACTTAGAATGAATGTATTCTGACATTCGGTGCCTGTCGATTTCAGAAAAACGTTTTTCAATATTGTACAAAACACATGCAAAGTAGACGTACTTTTAGTGCAGGAAGTAAGTCAGTATCCATCAATGACAAACCACTAACAACATGAAAGTTATTGCATTATTCAGAGATATAGACTAATGATATGTAGATCAATCATATTGGGGTAGAATATGTATCATCGAATTTTTATTAGTATACTGACAAAAAACGACGTCATTCAATAACATGGTAGTCATTTTTTTCTTTTAGATGATGAAATAACCATAAAGATGTGCTGTTTGAGAAAAAAAATCTCACTAATCTGAATCACAAAAGAATTTTGATTTCAAACATTACAGATTTCTTCAAAAACAAGTAGAAAAAAATTCTCTTCAAAAGTTCAACCGCTGCCGCGCCGCACCGCGAGGGTGTGGGCGTCACTGAAGAGATGATCGACACCCACACGCACATCCTCGTGTTTGGTCGGCAAAAATCACTCTAAAACTTATAATGGCTTTTAGTTGAATATAATTAAAACAAATCGTAGATTTTTGCAAAATGTTTCAACTCAATTCAACCAGGTTCATGGCTTGAATTGAATTGAGTCGAGTTGATCGTTTCTTGAACTGGTATGCGGAACTCTGTGTTTTCCAGTTACAGTATTTTATAAACCATTTTAACTTCTTTCTTTAGGTTTTCTGGAAATTAGCCGAACCGGCAAGAATCTTCATTCATATGATCCGTCGGTAAATTGCACACAAACATACATCTTTATTGTATAATTATTAAACAGCATGAAAGTTTTTAAAAAGATATTCAGATAGTTCAAAAGTTACTTTGTCCAAGAAACTTAATACTTCTGTCATACTTTGCTCGAATTAGCTGATACTTCTCCGACTGAGAAGAGAATCTTGACAGATTATATTCATAAGAAAAAACTTGACAGATACTGCTTTGAAGTATCATCGTTATTCTTACTAAAGAATTGAAACGTTATACGAATTATGAAAAAACAATATCATGGTTTCTTTAGACAGAGGTAAAATATGTACGTATATGCATAGATATTCTTTCTATTAACTCTTCACAGAAGTAGCGTTTGGTAGGAAATTTATACCACAAATACATGTCTGATTACTCATTGTATTTTGAAATTTTCAGCTATAAAGAGTAAGGATTCGTTACGAAAACAGAAACATAATCGTTTTCATTATTCACAAAAGCTTAAAGTTCTTTATTGAAGTCAACGATGATATTGCAAAGTAGTGTTTGTCAATGTTTTTCTTCTGAATATGACCTATCGACACATTGTTATCAGTGGTAACAGATTAACCCATTCAATGAAAATAAAGCTGAGATATTCAGACATTTTTTTTCTTCGTGAAAAGACTTTTGGACTATCCTGTCTATCTCCTTAGTTATTTCTGCTGCGTCTCATATAAATTGATAATTTCTTGTTGATTTCCTTTTCGTTTCTTGCCTTCAGCCGCATGTGAGAAAGGATAAACACTTATATGTACAATGTTTTCTTTCCATAATGACGATGTATGTATTGGTTCTCTTTTTGCACTTGCTCTTCCTTTTGACAAGTATCCTAATGACATAGATTTCTTTGCCCACTCTCTCTTTCTGTTTCATACCATGTAAACAGATACTCATTTGTCTTTATCTTGAAGTGTCGAGTTAATCCTTATTTCGAGATTACAGTTTTATTTTCTCGTTTTCATATTTGATACTAAAAAAATTACATGGCCAAAGACTCTTCATGGGACAATATGAAATTGAAAAGATGGTCACATGAGATGGGATACTTTTAAAAATCTTGCATTCCATTCTGTTCCATGGAACGTCATATTCGTCGAATAGTTTTTGAAAAAGTGAAATTCCATGGCACAGCTATTGATTGTACCAATTATAAAAAATACGATTACACTGAAAGAAATCCGAAAGTAGCGGCATAGACATTTTCTTTCCGTATAGAAAGTTTTAGACAACTTTCTCTTTAAATATAATGATAGCAAAAACAATCTTATATTTTTTGGTAATGTTTGATCATTCTTTAATTAATATCATAATAGAAAAATTTCAATAAGAGCTAATGATTATGATATGTGACCAAAAAAAAAATAATCATATTGTCTTTGGTGTATATTTATCTTTTGCTCTTCTCTTACATCCACATACCGCTATAATGCATAGACATGTACACCAGAGAGCAAAATTGTATTTCCCCTAACTCAATTACAATAGACAAGAACGCAATTTATGTGACAAAACTATATAGTTCTGTCTTTCCTCATAAAACATGTTTACATAAGTGACTGTCTATCTTACGAGACGAATGATATGAGATAGGACGTTAACACTTTGATAAACGTCTCGTCAGATAAGATGGACGTGGAAATTTCCTACTTTACGCCAAATTCTGATGGGTATAAATATCATTCGCTCGCCAGCCATAGGCATAGATACACATAGGCGCACATATTTTTATCAAAATTGTTGTATCTCTGCTAAAAGAAGTAAGTTTGAGCATTATTTTTTTATTGTGTCCCTTACAATCGATATTCATTCTATTAGAATAAATAAATAAAAACTATAAAGAACGCCAGATAAGTACGGTTTTTCAATATCAATAGTTATCAGTGTCTTCGATACTAATTAGAAATATATAAAACCAAAACCGTTTGAAGGTTGGTTTTAGGTATTTGGCTTTACTACTTGAGTTCACCAAACTATTCGAGTTTAGATTTAATTTCGTCTATCTCATGTTGCTTCTGTATATTCAAATATTATTTTTCTGCATAGATATAAGCAAAACCATATTTCTATGTTTTACATTGTGAAGTACCAAAATTAAATTATTTGATAAGCATAGCTACATGATCAATTCCATATCTTCTTCTCATATTCACTTTCTCGAAATGTATTTTTTACTTTGTGTGTCAATACTAATAGTTATTTGGAGATCCAATTGATGACGTTAACGTCGAGATATCTCCTTAATGAAAACATTCATAGTTATACGGCTACTTTCTGATTCCACTTTTGACCCGAAAACAGTATTCCAATGAGTGTCATCATTTGTTTTAAAGCCATTGAATTTCTCTAGAACAAAAGAAAAAATTACAGATTAAAAGAGATTCAGTATCATGTTTGGCTTTTTAAACTGATTTCTGCAGTTTATTTTTGTTTTCTTTAGCACTTTGTGTCTGTTTATATCTAATTTCAGTCTGGGGTATATTTCGAATTCATCATCATAGGTGAACATTAGTTCTGAGTTTAGCGATGAGTTCAGAGAGGAGATCCAATTCCAAACTCAAAGTGTTTAGATTTGCTGCATCTCTGATGTTAACGCCTATAAGTGTTTGTATTAAGTAGTTCATTTTACAGGTATCTAAATTACTTGTTTTCAAAGAATTTTACTTATTCGCATGTTTTCTGGCTAGGGATGACGATTTCCTGTTAATCTACTTTGAATTTAAATCCCTTCAAATTAAAAATTTTCAGCTGTGAAAATGTAAATTTCTTTAAATCTAGTTTAAATAAATTTCTTAAAATGTATTTTTACATTTATTAAATTTTCGTATATGTAAATTGTTCACTCATATTTCTGAAAGCCAATCGAAAGGAATCATTTGCAGTATACAAATTTTAAGTGGATTTTCAATGGATACTATGATTCCCATTATCATCAGACAATATTTATAAAAATATAAAATATTTCTAACTAGGATACGTAACATCAATCGACCAATTATCGACATGGATATGCCTATCACCTTATATCATAGTAGAGTCAAGGGCTTCTCATTTTTCATTCTATTGGACATTAACGATTTACCCTTCCTATACAGTATTGTAATGATTATATGTTTTTAGTAATATTTGCGTACATTAATATCAGCAGATGAATGCATTCATGTCGATCATTAGCTGCCAGATGTTTAATAGAAATGTTGTATAATGTATCTTATACTGAAATTTTGATGTCTTACTAATATGGTTTGATAATGACCGGGATCGTGAAATCTGTCGTAAATGCACTAAAATAAATTTATTCTTCACTAAAGTTTTGTTGCTTTAAGTGACTTTTTTCGCCCAATTGTAGGTGTGGATGTAGATCTGTCCTTCGCCTTCACCCACTCCCTGCTGTGACAGCGAAGTAGAATACGTCGACGACACTATGCGAATGATCATTACGAAAAACTAGATAAACATAGTTGAGAATGTCAACAAGGACAAATTATAGCATAAGTTCAACAATTAACATTTTTTTTACTTGAGATAAACGTGAAAAAAAATCTTGAACTTCAAATGTAATTTAAAGAAAATGTCACATCTCTAATCTTTGTTCTATAACAGCATTCGCTAGTTCATAAAAAAAAAACTTCACTTAATAACTGGAATATTTCTATCTACATTGTTAAACATCTCATAATATGTAATCCATTAGAGATCAAATCAAATAAAAGAGTAAAACTCTCAGTTATTGTTTGATATTCTTGCTGTTTTATATTACTAAATGCACGTTATTTTATTGTTTTCATCGCATACTTATCTAAGTAGTATTATAACATCCTTGTTCTTTTTTGTGTAGGTACACAAACCGATTTAATCTAATTGTTAGTCGACTTTGGTTGTCAACACGATGATTAGATTCAGACTCATCTGCTTGTTATTTTTGGTCTGCAAAACTGCAGCTCTTACTCTCGGACTAAATTCAGACGCTGCAACATTGAAAGAAGAGCAGGTCAATAATGTAGAAGTCAAATCAAATTCTAAGAACAAACGAAGTTTAACCAACACCATGGTGAATACTCATGTGTTAACAATGTTTGATTATAAAAACAGTCAAATTTACGTCTACAGTGCCCTGTCAAATGAAAACGAAAATCGTCACATGCCTCAGAAGTGGGTCTTTTACTTTACACCAATTATGATGCCAATAATCACAAATGATCCAACAGAGAAATGGATATTCACAGTTAAGAACGAAATTAGAATCAAGTTGATGTTGAGTAATGACGATGTTAAAGAATTGGCAAGAAGTGCAATCATCAAGAAACACAATTTAACCATTGCTGAATATTCAAAGGTCTGGGATATTGCTCCACTAATGATAGACTCATTGACAGCTTATATCATTGGAGGAACCAACATACCTGTTGCAGGTGTCAGTCCTTACACAACTACTCATCCAAATCAGTTGACAATACAATTTCGATTCGAGTGTTCTTCTGAGGAACGTGCAAAAGAAATCGTAGAAAAGATCATTGATGACGTCTATGAAATCGAAGAAGCATTTTACTTTTCCGGTTTCAAGGAAGTGGCAACAAATCAAATGTCGACTACCAGTGACCAAGTGAGAAATGTGAATAGTAAAACGATTGCTGATGGTGGCAACAGAAACGCTAAGTATATACATCGCAGTCAGGGATCAGTATTTGTAAGTAAATACGCAACCAATGTAAAGAAGATGATTTATATGGACAAGTCAAACTTAAACTTCTCATCATTAACCGTTGGTCTAGAAGATCAATATACTGCATTGCTACAACAAGGTAGACATTCTTGTGCTATGTTCACGATTAAATATCGTCATGTTTTTGTTTCGCATTATAGCAATGACTTCTTCGAATGAGATAAAACTTGATATTAAACTCTACGATGAAGTTTGGTCGGCAATGGACTTCAATCCTGATCGAATCACTAGTGAAATGAAGAAATTATTCATTTATAATGAGACTGAGACAAAGAAACACAACCATATGGATCAATATTTTTATTTTAATACAGCATCTGCAAATTTATCGCCCAGTTTAGGAAATGTCAGTACATGTGGTCCCCCCTTTTGTAGTGGTGTTCAGAATGGGTCGTCGGATTCATTATCAGATCATCTTTCACGAACGATGCAGTCAATATTTTCACTAACAGAAATCCAACATTTATTCAACAAAGTGTCAATAGAAATTGCATGGACGGGTGGAAAGTTCATTCCGAAGTCCTTCTCTGTTTATCGACTCACCGATATCACCGATCTGCTACAAGTTGACATTTTCAACAAGCAGCTAAAGGCCGAGCAGAAAAGTGGTGCTACTATTCGTAGAATAAATACGAGAAGCAAATCATTATCCACTTCAGAACGATACTCATGTCCGCTTGTAGGTGAAATAAAATTGTACTTAGGCAAGGCATCATGTCTACCATGTACTTGGATGTTCTGTCATGGACAAGCTCTCTCCCGCATCCACTATCAACTTTTGTTTTCTGTCATTGGTGAACTATTTGGAGCTGGAGATAGAAAAACAACGTTTAATGTACCTGATTTTCGTGGTCAATCTCCAGGTATTTCAACTGGTCAAACTAGAATAGGACTTTCGTATAATGGCACTCATTCTCAATCAATTGCGGGATCAACAGCTTCAACTGAAAATGGCCAACCATTCAACAACATGCCACCTTATCAAACCATTAATTATATCATTTTTACTGGATTCTGCGACACTCATGATATGAAAAGGAATGCCACGCATACTGTTGCTTCCATTTCCACTTACCACGTTAACAGTAAGTGTTTTTGTTTTGCATGATCGAAAACCTTCCTATACAGCAGTAATGCACGGCTAGCTTAACGACTGGTTATTTATGATTGGACTGCAATATTCATCACTTATCATCTCCTAATATCTTGAATAGGGAATATCACATTTCTATACATGACAACTAAAAAACATGTCTCGAATTAGTGTAAGTACACGAGAAACCTTGTTTTCTTTATAGAAAACCAAAAAGCGGCTTATTAAGTTCTATCTGCGGAAAGAACCTTTTCTTATGTAATGTATGTTAGGAAAGTGCATTCTCGAAGAAGAGGAACATCTTTTTCATAGCTCCTTCTCGTAAGAAAGAGAGCGCGAGATCGAGATCTCTCCGACAGCGAGAACGAATTCTTTTCTTTTTCGTTTATTGAAGTGGCCTTCAAGATTACAACCCATATCCAATGAGTACTGATTAGGATCCACACTCAGTGTTCGATGTATTCTAGAAACTTCATTCATGAGATGCTCCTTACAGTATCAGGAGCATGTAAGTTCAAAAATGAGGATTCCTAGAACTAATTAGTACTGCATAAGAATTATAGCAATTTTCTGAATTTCAGATTCTGACAGAGTTGATTGCTATTTAGTCGTAGAAATTTTCTTCAAGAATCCTAAAACAATAGCTTGAAGGTGATTTTCTCAAATACTTGATTAAAACTTTCTAGAACATGCTTCGATGTACTCAGTATTTCAAATATAGAAGTTGTCCACTTTCAAAGATTCACGTGAAATCTTTTCATAATTTCTCACTTTCGCATGCATAGAAACGTGCTTATGACCTTTATAAGATCCTAACAAAATCGTCCTTCGAATATCTTGATATAAGTTAGCAAAGTCCTATACATTCTTCCTGCATACTGTATGCATATGTGCAGGAAAGTCTTTGACAGGTTTGTATTCATCATCTTGAAAATTCTATAATCAATATTTTCTTGGAATCACAAGAAAAAGATAAAAAAAGACGATACGAAATTCTTCGTGTTCTAAAAACAAATACTGATTGCGTTCATTTATTTTCTAAATATTTTACATCTTTTTTAAAAGAATCAGATAGTATATTTTGAGGTTTTCAGCGTAGGGTGCTAACAAAGGTCATAAGTTTATTGTTTGATAATCCATGTCTGATGTTCCGAATAAATTCGTCGAGGTTTTCAGCTTGCTAGGAATCTATGTGATAATTTCACTATAACTCTGCATTTGAGAATATGCATGAAATCATCAGATGGCCTTGTCCTCCTATCAGAAGCTGCCATCGAACTAGCCTTGGTCTTGTCAGCATTTTAGAAGTTGAAAAAATAGTATTGTTGGATTTCAAGTCTGTGTCGACTGATGAATACTGTTCCAGTACTACTACTGAGCAATATATTCACAGTCTGAATTCAGAAAGATTACAATAAATTTTTTTTGTTTTCTTCTAGATGAATTGACGCTGCTCAAACCTGCGCCTGTTTTGAGTGCTACTAAACTTAAAGTGGAACCATCTAGTACGACGCTTAAATCGACAGTCAAATATACACCGAAAACAAGTATGTTACATTCAACCAAGGGGGTAAGTGCTGCACCATTGCACCAAAATATGCTCAAAGGTGCTGAAAAGGTGCTGAGGTGCCGAGATGGTGTTGAAAAGGTGCCGAGGTGCTGAAATGGTGCTGAGGTGCTGAGATGGTGCTGAGATGGTGCTGAGGTGCTGAGATGGTGCTGAGATGGTGCTGAAATGGTGCTGAGAAATTGCAGTGGCGCTCACAAAGTTTTGGGAAATATGATAGAAATTGAGGTTATCGCTAGGGGTGAGAGTCATATTATCATAACTTGATTTTTGTCTGCTCAAATAGTGAGTACACTCTAGAATCGGTCAGTATGTCCAGCCGTCCGGTCGTTAACACGATAACTTTTGAAAGGAGAGTTCAATCGCGATGAAATTTTCTACACAGCTTAGTCTCATCAATGTCTCGGTCGAGTTCGAAGATGAACAGGATCCGTCAAGAAATGGCTGAGTTATAGAAAAAATTGTCGTTATTGAGAAGACCATCCCTGAGGGGGAGTACAGGGATTTTTTCAAAAAAAAAATTTTTCTCCGAATTATTCACAAGATATATACATCGACTCAGTTTTGAACGCTGATTCCGAATCTGATATTAGTTTTGAACCAAATCGTAGCTTTCTAACAAAATATCCCCTGAAAAATGTCTAAAAATGCATAAAAACTGCATGAAGAAAGCAAATAGGGTAGACATGCCTGAGATGATAAAAAACACAGTGAATATACCTGTTCCCTTTTTGAAGTACACATAACACTCGGATTTAAATCCGATGTTTTCGCATTTATTTGGTTCACAATAAGAATGTTTTGAGAAAATAACGATTTTTTATGAAACATGACTAAAGGTTTTCGAGGTCAAGGTATCTGAATAGTAAGATGATTTCTCAAATTTTGTGTATTTGGGAATCTCGCTCGAGAAAGGGTATCTCTCCATAAGATTTTTCTTCGCCATTGTACGGGCAAAATATGGTATTATTCGGACCATATGAAAGAGAAGCACTGGAAAGCCCTTGATCGGTGCGGACAACATTATGTTTTGTTCTTACAATAGCAGAAAAATCTTTTCCTGAAATCTGATTGACGAGGAGCTTTCTCATTTCAATCTATCAGACTTAGGAAAGGTATTTTCCTCTATTTTAACGATAAAACAATCTTGCTTTGGTAGATCTAGTGGTTAGCAGAGGTCCTCTTTCATATGGCCAAAAAATACCATGTTTTGCCCGTATAATAGTGGAGAAAAACCTCGTGAGAAGATACTTTTTCTCGAGCGAGATTCTCAAATCCACAAAATTTGAGAAATTATCTTAAGATTCAGATACCTCTATGTCGAAAACGTTTAGTCACGTTTTATAAACAAATCGTTATTTTCTCGAAATACTATTATTTTGATCAAAAAAATTGAATGTGTATCATTTACCACATATTGTGATTCCCAGATTCATCCGTAGATCATCTCCACATTTGTGGATACTTAAACAATCATGATCAATTCTGGTAACTAAATAGAGATTTTGATTTAGAGATTTTTCAATGTAGGGATTTTGTTTTAAATACACAGTATACCATACAAACCAAAACCGAATAGCGTCTAAAGTATTCATGCCATTCTGTACACATGTTTCATATTCTTGTTGACTGAAGATCTCTTATTCATTAGTCTTACAACAGAAATCTTGTTCAACTATAATGTATTCTGACACCGAATCTGGTCACCAGATTCGGTGTCGGAATACAAATGTTTAATATCTTATCCTTTTTTTGTCGTCTTATCTCGTTAATCTGTCTAATCATTGTAATTTATTTGGAAATTATATCACATATTCTACTTTAAA
>CAJNSZ010002664.1:0-14349 GCA_905329745.1 Rotaria sp. Silwood2
GTGGGTGTGAGAGAATAGAACATTCATACCTAGATCCACTAACTCACCCACACCCTTTATGTAAAAATGAATTTTTTCTGCCTGTTCTGTGAAGTCTACTCGATAGAGTAGGGATGAAAAAAAGCAAGTGACTGCCATTCTTTCGCCGAATGAGTGAGAGTGACAATTGTGTTTACTTTAATTTTATATAAAAGCCTTCAATTGGGTAAAAATGAAGTAGGTGGGTAGAAGCCATGTTGTTGTTCAGTAGTCACTCTCCGACAATATGTTGCTTTTTTCGAATCGACACTTTTAAGCGCAGATGTATGAGTTGTACAGAATGATGATCGCACGAAACATGCTACAACGCTACACTTGAGATGGATGGGTGAGTGTGACGCAAGGAGGGGACTGGGAATCCATTCAGACTCGGACCCGGCCAGGTTCGGGTACAAAATTTAATTTGTTATCGAGTCAGGATTCGGTCCTAAAAAACGTGGACACGAAACTCTCTAGAGAATAGAGAAGACATCAAGTCGTCCAGGACCCCAATAAAGCTCATTATCACCATAATGATTGACGAATGATTCGTTCTTTTCATCATTTGCGCGAAGATATTCGTAAATGCTCAGAAAAGTTTACAAAAGGATGCGATTAATCGCGCTTCAGTAATCCCAAGTAGAGTTCGTCGGGTTCAAGAATTCATGGACCCGGAGTTTAAATGTGGGTGTGTGAGTCTGGGTGTGAGTATCAGTACAACGAAAAGAATAACTACACGCACGTCACAAATGCATGTACAGCTCTTGCTCACATAAGTGATACGACAGTAAAGGGTAATTCAATAGCTTCGTTAATGAGTGCGCTCAAACATGGTAATTTAGTTCTCAAGAGGAGAGCATGCGAAGCTCTGGATAAGATGAGCTGAAAGGTAGCAATCAGCGAAGTTATAGAAAGGCTGCTTACTGCACTTGAGGATGATGGTAGGGACGTCAAAGAGAACTCATGTAGAGCTCTTCGTAGCATGGGTTACAGGGCGATCACAAGTTACATAATGAATTCGTTAATTTCTGCACTTCTGGAAACCGATTGGACTGTCAGATGAATCCTATGCGGTACCCGCGTGCTTTGGGTGAAAACGCTGCAACAAGTGAGGTTATTGATGTACTAATCATTGCACTTCAAAACAAGCAAGCGTTTGTCAAATGAAGTGCACGGGAAGGGTGTGGGTGTGCAGGTGCGAGTGTATGGGTATGGGTGGAGTATAGAGAAGAACTTCATTCACATCCACATCCTTGACCAATTCTAGTTCTCATAAAAACTGGAAGTGCTCATCCTGTTCAGCTTATAATAACTGGAACTGCTCAAGCAGTTCATGAGAACTGAACTGATATGGAACAGTCACTGTCCTAATTGCGACTGCAATAGGGTGTCGGTTATTATGTATGGTCAAGATGATTTGAGTTCTTCACAGTGATTTGCACACACACAGATCGTATATCAAGACCCAAAAAAGCAACCATATTCACATGCGCTCCCACGATTCTTAATAAATGCTAAGTAATTCCTGTGTAAAAATACGTACACTTCTGATTGCACAGATTTCTAATGGCTCGATTGATTATTAATTACTTGAGCAATCGTTTAGCACATATCCATGAATTGAGAACAGGATAAGCAATCAGAAAAGAATTTTGTGCGGAATTATTCGATTTCCAATACTTGACATGATCTAACAGTAAGCTTTCCTCTGTAGTTCAGAATGAAACTTTTCCATTCAACTATAGAACAAGATGTTGAAAAAGTAATCGTGAAATTCTCTAGAGTTTTATTTCTATATTTTATTACGGCTAATTGTTTTGAAAAGGAAGAAGTTTTGAGGAATTTTTTCGGCTACATCAGTCATGCGAATCCTGAAAAAACTTTCTACTCGTCTTCTTCATTGTAATATAAGCCAACAGGGAATAATTCAGATCCTAATTGTCTTAAACATAATATTGTTGCCGCTATCTTTTCCAATGTCAGAAAGAAAATAGGAAGAAACGAGCACTTATCTTGTTAGCGTTTTACTAACCACTAGCTTTCATATAACATGAAGAAAGATCTGTCATATATTTTACTTTGCAAAATGATGCCATCATTATCAACAATTATTATACATTTGTTTCATCGAAAACTAACCCAAGAGCTTACGTACCATTCTAGAACTATTATATTCTATTACATGACATCCACTAACGAAGGTGGACTTACATCAGATCGTGTTCGAGGTCAATCAGGAGTCATTTTGGAAGATCTACTCTGTTCTTCGATATGTCATAATATCCTATGGAAACCAGTTGCTTGCCAGAAATGCGAAACTCCCTTTTGTTCGACGTGCATTCAAACATGGCTCTGTGAAGGTAGAAATCAATGCCCAAATGGATGTAAACCATTCATCGAAAGACCATGCCCTCCATTCATTATTAGACAATTATCCAGGTTACAAATTGTCTGCATCTTTGAATCAAACGGCTGTCGTGAGGTTAGTTGTTCTTCTACCAAAACTGTTTCATCGATATGTTGTTTTAGATTCTTCCATACGAAGCGGTCGAAAAACATGAGACAGGATGTGGTTTTCAGCCCCACGAGTGTCCTGGCTGTCATTCATTGTTTGCTAAAAAGGAAATTGAGATGCATACATCACAGTGTCAATTGATTGAATTAACCTGTGAAGATTGCAAAATTGTCTACAAGCAACGTGATGCAACTCAAAGTCATACCGATATTATATGTCTCAAAGAACAATTTCGACAGTTTCAGCGTCAAGCACAAGAAGAAAATACAAAGTTAAAAGAAGGAATTAAACAGTTACAAGAAGAAAATACAAAGTTAAAAGGAGGATTGCAGAAACACCTTCAAGATTACCAAGTCCAGATAGCAAGGTTGAACGAAATAACAAGTACTCCTTGGAAAATGACTGGTAAGGAATTTTTCCTAAGAAAGAAAAACCTTTGCAGACATTCGTCACATTCCTATTCATTCCAAGCAATTCTCATCTATTCTAAAACAATTTCAAGCATTCGTGTTTATTCACAATTTCCACAAATTTCATGTTATTATACGAAAATTGGTTTAATTCTGACATTTTTCTTAGTTTAATAATATTAAATGGATTTTGAGGTAACTAGCCAAAATCCATAGGAATGAGGGTCCATCTTCAAGCATCTTTTTACTAATCCACGAAGTTCATGCAGTTGATTACATTGAGATGGATCGCTTTTATTCATCTATGAACCTTTTTCGAGATATCAGACTGATCTGACTTAAAGAAGAATTATTATAAGCTTGTTTTCGAAAATTTAAATTTTTTGTGGCAATCTTGTTCTCAGCATTCACAACTTGAACAGAGAATGTACCTTGATTGACTGTACAAGTTTACACTATCATTGTAGAAAGATGTTCGAACTATAGGTCTAATTATACTTCGAATATTTCAACACTATTCATATTGCGGGTGTAAGGATTTCAACTATCCTTACAAAACTAATCAAGTT
The DNA here is from genome assembly GCA_905329745.1 of Rotaria sp. Silwood2. NCBI lineage: Eukaryota > Metazoa > Rotifera > Eurotatoria > Philodinida > Philodinidae > Rotaria > Rotaria sp. Silwood2. The sequence continues at coordinate 3,513 of CAJNSZ010002664.1, forward strand.
CCAATTATATGTTCACCTATTCAGGACAAATGTATCAAAAATACATATTGATTATCTCTCAATCACCTGCCTTCTCTATCAGAGATGGACGAGGCAGCTAAAACTCTGCCTCGTCACCGACTCACCAAGTTCTTTTTAAATATACGCCTCGTCACCGCCTCGCTTCGCGGACCTTCAACTTGCCACCGCCTCGTCTCGCCTCGCCTCGCCAAGAATCCAACATAAAAGGAATTTTTAAAATGCATTTTGCAAGTCACATGGAGCATTTACTATTTCTTTTTATTCATAATATCAAACAAAGTACATTTAATACATATAGATAGGTTCAAAAAATAAAGTACATTTCATGCAAATACATAGATTTCCTGTTTTGTGTTCAACGGAAAGGACAGTATTAATAATTACTAGTTTTTTCTTTACTATTCCACAATTAATATTTTGATTTTTATTTAAAACATTTTATTTACTATAACTTTGAAAGCATCTGCTTTAGGGATGCACCGGTGACGGTTCACCGTCCACCGTTTCACCGCACCAGCGGTGCCACCGCTCACCGGTTCACCGGTTGGTACGGTGAATCGATGGACCGGTGAAACCGGTGAACGGTGAACCGGTGGAACGGTGANCGCGTAGAAAATTATTTCTTAATTTAAGTAGAAAATTCAACAGTATCCCAAATGCGTAAGTATAGTCTAGTGGTATATTCTAGACTTCGTAATTACAAGTTCTTCTGATCGAATCTCCTCTACCGTAACAAATAGATGCGTTGCAACGCGTTCAGTGTGAACTACAGCTACAGTAGATTGATAGACGGATATTTTCCCAGAGGAGATACGAATTCTGTAAAAGTGCCTTGCAGACAATGATTGAGTTGAAAATAACATTTTTTTTTCAAAAATTTTGGGTTTTCTTAGTCTTATGGAATGCTTTTTGTTACTTCAAAAAACGCGTTTAAATGCATTTTAAAACTGCGTTTAAAGTCTAGCGAAAACATGTGAGCCAATAAAAAAACGCGTTTCGACGCAAAATTTTATAAAATTTTTTTTCATGGATCTGCAATAAAAAAATTTCTAAAAAATAGCATCTTCTTCATATCAACCACTTAATCACTTAATTTTAAGCGAATTAAGCGTTAAAGTGGAAAACTTAATCTTAATTTTAAGAATTAAGTATTAACTTAATACTTAATATTAAGAATTAAGTGGAAACTTAACACTTAATTTTAAGTATTAGGCTTTCGCTTCACACTTAATATTAAGAAATTAAGTGGCGACTGCTAAACTTTTTTTATTAATATTAAGTGTTAAGTTAAAACTTAGTACTTAGTATTATATTAAGATAAAAGGACCACCCCTGTGACGAGCTTCTTGCTTAAAATCAGGGCTACTCCATTCCTTTTGATGCTTTCACTACCAGAACAATAAACTTCGTAGTTTCCTGATGTAAAGTGAACAGAAACTGGCCACTTTAGTTCACTTATTCCAAGAATGTCTATTTTGATTCGGCCCATCTCCAGTTTGACTATTTCGAGCTTGCCTTGATTCATACTTCTTACATTTCGTGTGTCAATTTTGTGTGTTTTCAAAAAACTTTGGTCGTTCCGTTTGTATCTGTATTCGTCAGCGATTGAACTTCCTTTCGGCTTTGATTCAATCGCGTCATTATTTACAGTACTATTTGTACTTGACCTTAGTCCTTCCCCAGTCATTTTTTCGGTGCCTTCTGACCTGGGGATCTCACCTTTCAGCACCATATCTTGAAACGTCGTTGATTGTCTATTCATTGAATGTTCTTGGTAAGAGTACTGGAGTGGTTTACCGTTTCCTTCTCTAGCGCAGTCCGAGTACTTCGTTGCGATCCACTATCGCTGCTGCCCGATAGCTTCTGCGTACGCGTATTAGCCTTAGAGAAATCTCTAAGTTTCTCTCCCATATCACGCACAGGTTGCACGTTCCGACTTCATGAGAGTCACTTGTGATATACGATCATTTAATTCTTGTTTTGGTACTAAATGAAGCCACACACGCTATACACAGCATATAAATACAACTAATCAAGCATGATAAATTCGATCCGCTGTTGTTGTTGATGTATTAATAAATGCGAATATTATACAACGAATAATGGTAAGATATACAACCGTAGCATGTGAACCATTTATACCTTTTAAATATTCCAAAGAAGCGCATAACTTTTCACATGATCTATAATTTTGTTTGTCACAAGGACATACGTCTGATTTTATGAAATTGTGCTCGAATTTCGATTTAGATTCGATAAATTGTAATAAATAATCATTACTAACTGTATTATTACCCATTAACATGTAAGATGAAGATGACAAAAGTCTATTACGAAGTTTGTACAGATGTGAGTGCATCTTGCGTGCATAAAAATAATTGTTCACCTGGTAAATAAAACCATGACCAAGAAACTGGCATAGCAACTTTAAATAATGAAGAATGTTCTATTGTTGGACTATTCAACAAAGTACCAAAAAAACCACATACCAATTTCATTGGCAATAAATATCCTTGGATCAGTAGCCATTGAGTATCCCAAAATACGAACACATCGGTGTAAACTTTCTTCAAACATTTTAAACCAACGACGAATAACATCAAGATAAGTAAATTTTCCATTAGTTCCATATGCAGCAAGTGCAAAAGGAGAAGTTTTTTTTTATCACTAATACATATTGGTTGAATCATGTGTAAATTTATTAGATGAGAAATATCTTTTTGTTCAAACCAAGTTTTTAAACCTTCAAATGAATTTGTTTGGAAATGTTGTATTCGTGGCATACCATGTTCATCAAGTGGAGATGTAAAACCAGCAAATGCATTTGATTGAACATCATATACAATTTCGCGTACAGCAGAAGTGCAATTTTCTGCACAATATACAAATGTTGAATTAATTGTTCTTAAATATTTGTTCATATCATCATAACGAAATTCACCTTCAACTGTACAAAATCCTTCTTTAGCTATTTTTGTTTGATTTATGGTTAAATTAGGCAATGCACCAGGTATATTGAGACGGATAAATTCGCAAGCATTACGTCCTGCTAAAATAGATAAGCAGAGCGCAAAATCAATAATATATTCGCTGTAACGATATCGACTTTTGGCGAGTGATATATTTGAAAGGAGATTTTCGAGGAAATGATGTAAAAATGGTTCATCTGTTGGATTAACATTTTGAGATAATTTGATGAAAAAATGGACTAAACGTTTAAGAAATGGATATTTTTCAATAACTTCAGATGATAAAACTAGGTCTTCTTTTACGGTAGCAGCAGTTGTTACTTGCTCATTATTGGCTAATGTATTTTGAAGGCTTTCAAATAACTTATTAATATCATGTTGGATTCCCAGCTTGATTATACAGGTACCATCAGGTCGATTAAATGTTAGTTTTATCTTGATATCAGTTAATTCAAGATAATCTTCTTTCAAAGGTAAAAAAAATATCATTGATTCCAATAAGTGAGTGAATTGCACGAGCACGAATAAGTTCAAAATATTTCACAATATCTTCACTACAATAACGACTGACATAAGCAAAAAAATTAGCACATTGAAGATCGTGTATATTTTGCGGAGTTAATAGTAATGGTTCAGTCATACTATTATGTTTTGTAAATATATCAACAAGATAGAATGAATGTAAATGAGATTGATCAGGTACATACTGGGAAAAAGAGAAAGAAACATAGCGGGAAATTACTTGGGTCATACCGAAAGTAGTGGGCCCCGCATCTTAATTTCGCATAGACTGTTTGGAAAAACTTTCTTTTCTTATGAACAGATAGAGCATCTTTTACTCTATCTTTCTATGCTATTTGATCACTATTCAATCGATATCATAATAATAAAATTATCATAAAAACTGTTTTTTGTGCAACTTCAGCTAGTACCAATAGTGCATATTATCATCCATGCATGCTTTCTTTTCGTTTTTCTTTATTTTTCTCCTCTTTTTTCTTTCATCTTCTTTTTCTTATCTCGTCTAATAACTAGCCATCCATATATTTTACAGTGCACAAAAAATAATGGCGATGAAACAGAAAAGAAATAGAGAAAGAAGTTCAACAATTGTTTATTTTATCAAATGTTCAAAATAATCAACTTGGTTATCTATACACAATTGCATTCTTTGAATCCATTTCTCAAAGATTTTTCTATATTCTTCTTTATTTACAGAATACATGAACTCGCTCACAGCATCGTATAATGATTCTGAATCACTTTGATCAGTTAGATTTTCTTTAATTAAGTCAAATAACCAAAAGTCGCATGGTGATAAATCTGGAGAATTAGGTGGATGTGGCATTACTGTGAAACCTTCCGATTCAAGATAATTAGACACATCTTTATGAATATGTGCCCTTCCATTATCGTGGTGAATTTTAATACGATTAGTGCCATATGAAGGTCTTTGACGTTTGATTTCATCAACAAGATGTCGTAAACAATTGTTGACGTAATAATGATGATCAATAGCTTGTTCCCGTTCTACACGATGAATGAAAACAGGGCCATTTGACTTAAAAAGGATGGAAAATAAGGTTCTTGGAGCAAACTTACTACGTCGAACTACAGTAGGTGGAGGATCTCCTCTTCCCACCAATGCTGCGTTCGATAACCTTCGACCAATTTGTGTATGATAAAACCACGACTCGTCACCAGTTATTATATCATATAAACGCCATGTTTCTTCTTGAAATTTTGCCAAATTTTGTTGGCATATTCAAACTCGTTCAGTCCGTTCAAAGTCAGTCAGATCCTTGAGTATATATATAGCGAGCGGCAACCTTCTTAAGGTTTAAATGATCGGTGATCATTCGCTGAACGGTGCCATGACTTAAATCAGTTCGCTCTTGCATCTCTTCTATTGTAATGTGAGGATTATCATCGATAAGAAGGCGGACCTGTTCAATATTTTCAGATGTTGTTTCGGTAACAGGTCTACCAGGTTGTGCTTCATTTTCAACTTCTTCCCGGCATTCACGAAACCATTTAGGCCATCTTTTAACTGTTGTATAAGAAGGAGCTTGAGCACCACAGAGAGAATATAGTTCATCATAAATCACTCCTGCTGGGATATTAAGTGCTGTGCGTACTTTAATATAAAAGCGGAAGTTTTCTTTATTCATCTACAACAAATGAATAGTGCTAACACTTAACCCTTTTTACGTGGTCTGTTGTGAGTCGTTTATTAACTCAAAGTGATTACAGGCTTAAGCTGCGCAAGATTGAACTACTCGTCTGAAGCGGCAGATATATATACCGGAGCTCGGACACTAAAGAACATTCCTGAAGATCATAAGTCAGATCAAAGGAAAGAGATAAAAGAAGTCCACCAAGAGAAACACTAGTACAGAACAGAAAAGAGAAAATGCACTTGAATAATCTGAACACACGAGAGGAAGAGATAGAAATATAGCGTGCGTTTTCTAGAAAGAAGAAGAGGAGAATCAAGAAAAAACGAAAAGAAAGCATGCATGGATGATAATATGCACTATTGGTACTAGCTGAAGTTGCACAAAAAACAGTTTTTATGATAATTTTATTATTATGATATCGATTGAATAGTGATCAAATAGCATAGAAAGATAGAGTAAAAGACGCTCTATCTGTTCATAAGAAAAGAAAGTTTTTCCAAACAGTCTATGCGAAATTAAGATGCGGGGCCCACTACTTTCGGTATGACCTGAGAACTTTAATAGTATATAGCTACTCTGATATTGGTTTCGAAAGATCTTGTTCTTTTTATCGATAAAAACTTTAAAAACTTCAACATCTTCTGTGTTATCTTAAGAAAATATCAGGCAACTAAGATTAGCTAAGGTACGATATTGAAACAATATTTTTCAACAAATTATAATTGCATTTAAGGCAGACTTGTTATCTGCTAATTATATTTTAACTCCAATAGATGTTGTTTGTTTAAAAACACATTTCTCTAGATACAATATAGCATATCTTACATAGATATCTAGAAAATCAATAATTATTTTTAGTCTATGTAAACATTGTAATTGATATATTATTAAAAAACAGGTCTTTTTGTACAGCGTAAAAAAATGATTCAGCTTTTCTCTTTTTCTCTGTTACAATCTTCAACGAATTTACTATTACAGGATTCAGTTTCCTCAGCATGACTTATATCATCACGTTTCGTTTTAGAGAAAAGTTATGCTCTTTTTTTTGTCGTGACTGATTGGGTATGAACAATGGAACGCAAGAGTGAATCGTATGAACTATGTATGAGTGTTTTTTTTCCTGATCTCTAGTATATATAAAAGAAATTATGTTATTTTACTTGACAGTTAGAGGTAAACAAACAAATAAATCTCATTACTTAAAAAAATAGCATTTATATTTCAGTAGTAAATTAATTTATATGAGCTTGAGTTAAAATGCATTTAGCAGAAAACAAATTTGCCTTCAATGTAGTTATAATTTGTTGAAAAATATTGTTTCAATATCGTATCTTAGCTAATCTTAGTTGCCTGATATTTTCTTAAGATAACACAGAAAAAGAACAAGATCTTTCGAAACCAATATCAGAGTAGCTATGTACTACCCACGAAAAAATAATTTTCAAAAATTTGCGTTTGAACGCGTTTTTTCAGCTCACATGTTTTCGCTAGACTTTAAACGCACTTTTTAAAACGTGTTGAAACGTGTATTTTTCCAGTAAAAACGCAAACAAGTAGTTCGAGAACACGTTCTTTACGATGCGTTTTATTAGTATTTAACGCATTCTTTTTGCATAATCTTAGTCGATCCTCCCTACAAGGATCGCCGGCCAGTCCATGTCTGATTGGTAAATCCTTGAGCAGTCCCTAAGAAATCAAACAAAAAACGACAAATCCCTCGAGCATCCCCCGATGAGTTCTCTGGAGATCTCCGAAGGATTCCGCGTTTTTTGCTTGACTTTTCAGAGACTTCTCAAGGATTCAGCAATCTGACATGGACTCCCCGCAGGTTCTTATAGAGAAGAGGATCGACTAGGGATGTCTATTTCTATTCGGTTAACCTACCCTTGTATCTATCCTTATACCCGTATATTCTTACTTATTCCTATGCTCTTACACTTATATCCTTATTCCTACGGCCTTATTTCTATAGCCTCATTCCTATAGCTCTATACCTATAGCCTTGTACATATACTCTTATACCTACATTGTTATAGCTATAGTCTTATACCTATACTTATACCCTTATAAGCATATTTACACCACACACACTTACAACTATATTTCGATACTCATATGCTTATGCTAGGGTCGCTATAGCTATACTCTTAGACCTATATTCCATTAGATCAAGTTTCTATAGATTCTTGTTTTTTTTTCTAATAATATATTTGATTTTTTTTTGGTGAAACCCAATTGTTCCGAGAAATATGTATGTATCATTTATCTATATGAGCGCCATCTATCAGTTCATTTTGAACATTGTAAAGGAACGATTGAGATTCATCCAGAAGAATATTTTAATTGATAAGCAGAAAAAAACAAGATCTTTATGAAAACTTTTATCCGATGAAAATACTTTGTATGATTATGTGATGTGCGACCTGGTAAGTCTAAGACAAAATGCACTATGACATACACAGCACTTTTATTGGATGAATTTTTAACACAATATCCGACAGTTTCTTCTGTTTATTAGTCTGAAAATCGTTTTGGGTGTAGCCGAACTTTTTCGGAGAAAAGCACGAATAAGAGAAATATGTGGCGCCATCTATAAAGATTTCTTACACTTTTCTCAGGAAATATTGAGTTAAACCCAAAATGAATTTCAAGCTAATAAATAGAAACAAACAGCGAATATTCTATTAAAAATTTATCCAATAAAAGTGATGTGTATGTCAAAGTGCATTTCGTCATAGGTTCACCAAACCACGGATCAACGTTGTTTTTTTTATTTAACTACATTGTGAGATGACATTATAAGTTCAGCAATTAGAAACAAAGTAATATAGGGAAAGAAAGCATATCGAGTTTTACAATACATCAATTTAACAGATCACGTAAACGTAATATAACAAAAAAAAGCCGAGCTAAAAATTGAGTAGAATACTATGAGGAAGATACAGAAGCACGCAGTATTCTTCCTTTCACATCTAACCTCATTGAATAAATTAAAAATTTTATAAAAATATTACTCTAATTAGGGATCTTTGACAAGTTTGTTAAAAATTAAAAACGAGCTTCGTCTGGCTAATCTTAGCTCTGAAATCCTTTAATAGAGTTGTTATCCGGATATCATCTTATCTATAGTTTTTATAATTTGGCTAAGATTTTTTTAATATCGGATAAAAACTAATCTAATTCATGTGCGCTTTCGGTCCTTTTTTGTTACCTAACTATTTCTTTCTTTCGTAATATTCTGATACATTCTGCTATACTAGATTAATAAAATGCATCTCTGTACAGGTTTATTTAAGCCGTATATTTTGAATGTGATACTGCAAAATATTTGCCTAAATGATAGCAGACTCTACTTCATAAAATGGGAGTTTTATACTCAAAATACGAATGTGAATAATAGTCAAACTTATTTGTAAAAATACTCGTTTCCTAATGAAAAAACGCAATACAAATAATGAGTTCAAACGCGTTTGTAAAATATCCGTTTTTTTCAAAAAAAACGCATTAAAAACAACAGCATTCCAACATGTTTCGAAAAATACGCACTTTCCGGTAAAAGAAGGCTAAAAAACGCATTTGAATGCATAACAAACAAACGCAGTCGAACGCATAAAACTAAACGTGTTCAAACGGTGTTTTCAAGTTGCGTTTTAATTTGAAAAAAAAACGCGTTGCAAATAAAAAAAAATGCATTTAAACGCTTTGGGGATAAAAAAAGATGCGTTTAGACGCGTTGTACACAAACAAGATGCGTTAAAACGCAAAAATAGCATTTTTTTCTAAAAGTTTGCGTTGAAATGCTGTTTTGTACAAAAATTTTTTTCGTGGGTATTAAGGTACTTTCGTTTTATCGTATTTCCAGAGTGGGAAAAATCGATGACTTTCGACCAGCCCCTTTTTCATCAAGCGGCTCTCGAACAGTAACAGCATATTGAGCGCCTGCTCTGTCATGTTAAAAGTAAAGTCCTTTGCGTTTCAGTTGAGACCATGCATGCTGAGCCAGCATTTCTTTGTACAATGAAAAAGTAACACTATCGTTAAAAAATAGGGTCCAGCAAGTCCATTGGAAGTCATTTCACACCATACCACAACTCTTTCTTGGTTATTTGGTACTTCGAATGTTAAATGTGGATTTGTCCAGGACCAGTACGTGCAATTGTGTCGGCTAACTGCTGTATTCCTACTGAGTTTGGCTTGATCGCTCCAGAATATACGATCAACTCAATCAGAATCACTCTCGAATTTGTCGAGTCATATTTCACAGAACTCACTGAGACGATCGAAATCATCTTCATTACGGCCAAGTATCAGAGTTGGACGATATGGTTTAGAGTAAAGCTGTTTCTTAACTACTTGATACCTGCTTTTGCTTATACCAGCTTCAGCAGTACCTTGACGAATAGATAATGATGGATTATTAATGATCATTTTTTTAATCTCTTCCAGCTTCTCTTCAGAAAAAATAGTTGATGGGCGACCACCGCGTGCTAAATTTTCTACTGATCCATTTTCAATAAATCTCCGATTTGCTAACAAAATTGTGATTTTATGCGGCGAAGTCGTACCAAAATGATAGTTCCGTAGTCAATGAACTTCGTGCGCATTTTCAAACTGAAAAAACTAGCACCATCGTGACTCTTTCTTTAACTCTTTGAGTAAAGGATTATTTTACATAATAAAAATTTTTTAAATCTCAAATTCACGTTTGATTTTAATAAATGGGACAACCAATAATCATCAGTAAGTATAGATGATTTTAACCGCACAAATATCCTAAATACAAATATTCATGCAATTCATACTACTAAATAAGCAAAAGATCATGTTTTTTTAAAGTTATTCAGAGTGAAATATCTCAGGATGAGAATTCTCGTCGTCCGTACTCAAAGGGCTAATACTGAGAGCTATAGACATATCTAAGAATAATAAAAGAGACATGCGGTGTTATGTGCTATATTATTACGTAGATCATCTTTTACGAGATGGTGGAAAATGTCGAAAATGTAAACGTCGAAACAAGAAAGAGAAGACAAGTATGAGACATGGAAACCTCGAATTATTTAAAAGATATCTGTACAAAATTCAATTTGTTTTGTTTGCATTGGTCACTCGTCGATCAGCGCATTCTATTTTCCTTCGAATAAAGAAACGTTTTTACATTGAATAGATATATCATCAAAATGACCTCATACACAGTTGAAAACAGTTCATTTAAAACTCAGCAATTTGAGATAACTTTCGCTACATCAAACAAAGGTAAACCATTAATAATATATGATAATTACTTATTCAGAAGCAATAAAACAACATCCTCTAAAATATATTGGATGCGCAGTTAAAAGGATTGTGGTGTACAGTAGACGACAAAAGTCTCCCCCCTAGAGGATCTCAGCCACAATAGATGCTGAAGACCTGAAAATGTGTGTGCATATAATCCGTCAAGCATGTAGATCAGAGACACAATTTCAGCTCGATTGCTTAAAGTACAAGGAGAATTATGATGAACAGAATCTATGTTTTGCATTGAGCTCTTGAACCTAACTACGGACTGCCTACCCCATATTACGTTGATTTTTACCAAACACATGACTAATTCTTCATGTTTTTGCACGGATCTAGAGTTCAGCTAGTGGTCTTTCTTTACAGAAAAAATGGGTTCATTTGCTC